>ML439591.1:0-10146 GCA_005239525.1 Nicotiana knightiana | reverse complement strand
CGTTTTTCTGCCCCCTTCCCCCTCCCCCTCCCCCCCCTCCGCAAAAAAAAATATATTTTAATATATTTTTCAGTTTTAGTTTTTTTATTTTTCGGTTTAAAGGTTCAAAATTTTACAAGATTCAAAGTTATGAGTTCAGAGGTTTATATGTTTGGAAGTTTACGGGTTTAGAAATTATAAAGTTTACGAGTTCGAAATTTCGCGGTTTTTAAAGTTTAGCGATTTGGAAGTTTATGAAATTTGTGGTATCGGAAGGTTGTTGGTACGAAAGTTTATGGCTTCATGTTTATTATTTATGAATACTCTTGAGAGGTTATTTTCCTTAATTTGCATACCAAACACCGAAAAATGAATAAAATTATTACTTATTTTTCAAGAAAATATTTTTTTGGAAAATATTTTTCACGGAAACACTTTCCCGTTATAACACACACCCTTAGTCTTCAATTTGTCTCTATCAATTTATTATAGTTGTATTTTCAAAAGCCAGTGAATGTATTATATTAGGTTCCAAGAAAGCATCTGATAAAAATTTACTCGAATATAACGTTTATATTAAATCAACGAATGCAAGATATATTATACACATTTTGATGTAAATACTAAGGAAAATATCCTACGGCTAATGAGCAGGGGCGGAAGGGGGTTTACCCGAATCTCCTTCGCCGAAAATTTACAAATGTATTTGTAAGATACAATTTATTTTTTACTTATATATATTAAGTTTTGAATCCCCTTAATGCATCCCATAAGTATAGCTTAGTGGTCAAGGAAGTTCAAAACTTGTGGCAGGTCATAAGTTCAATTCTCATTATGTTCAAATTTTTTTTAAACTTTTTTTATTTGAACTTCCTTCGCGAAGATCCTGGCTCCACCACTGCCAATGAGGCCTAGCTCATATAACAAAAATTATGTGAAAATTTTCTTGATAGTTTAAAACCGTTTGCTTATAACAAATGAATGTTTTTTTTCTCTTCTAAAACATGGTTTTATTCTTTATAACACACTACATGAATACTTGAAGAATTTTAGAAAAGATTAAAGTTGGCTAATTTATTTATTTTGAAATAAATATTCGACACTGCTGATTTATTCCTGAAATCATTGAGCAATTTCTAATTTCTTTTTATTAGTAATTTCAGAAGGAACAAAAAACTGACAAATTGACAAAAGTGTCAGGCTGTGTCAGTGAACCTCAGAAAGAGCCGTTAGAGTAATATTCCATTTTCTTATATTAAAATTCTGTAAAACTCTACATTATGAATATATAGCTAATATAGCTTTTAGTTTCAGTATTAAACTCTGCATGAAAAATAGTGGCGGACTAAAGATTTTGTGTAAGTGGGTTCAATCTTAGAAGTATATAACTTTAGTAGTAAAATAGTATTTGTCAAGTGAGTTCAAATAAATATTTATACAAAATTTACACAGCTTTAATCCTAATTTATACATATGCATAATATTATTTTTTGGTAAAGCAGGTTCAGTTGAACCTGCTAGCCACCACTTGGGTCCGCCACTGATGAAAAACCGCACATATTATTAGTAATGGAATAATTTAGCAAACGTTAAAAAATTATTTTACGGTCAAACCTTCCTATAATAGTTTTGTTTGTTCCGATATTTTTTGGCTACTATAGTGAAGTGCTATTATAAAGGACATATATTATAACGTAACATAAAAATTAATTTCGAGAAAAATTTGGCTTTTATAGTGAATGATTGTTAAATAGAGATGTTGTTATAGAGAGCTCTGATTGTATATGAAGATAGAATGTAAAATAAGGGTCGTTTGATATAGTGGTGGGATATCCTACGAGATTAATTCCACAATTTTAGTGTAAAAATTATTCTGAAATTAGTTAATACATATGGTCAAACATGAGATAAATACAATTTTAAATTTTATTTTGAGATTATTATTCCTCCTCATGTACCAAACAAACCCTAAAAGTATATAAATAAGAGGGTATCTAAAGATAAATTATTTTTTAAGTAGACTATACAAAGCAATTACTGTATCATTATTCATCATATAATAATTATGCCTATAATTTATCGCATAGCAATTATATTATTATACACAAACATAAATAATTCATGTATTATAAATCATACATAATCTTTGTATACCGTAAACCAAACAATCCTTAGAGTAAAGAACTCTTTGCCTGGATTATATGTTGGATACCGTCATCACATCACAAATTATAATTGCCTATTAGTCTCTCTCTTTAAATAAAAAATTTCTTTTAATTTGTTCCTCTTTTAATTTTCTTTTTGGTACATTTTTTAATCTGATGACACTGACAAAGCCCCACTTCTTGAAGTTGGACCAGTGGCCACTGGTTGAAAAAAGTCACATGATGGCTTGACATATTTACATGTGAAACAAAAATAAAAAAATAAGAAAAAAAAAACATGTGAAACTACTCATCCTTTGGCCCATAAATTCCCCTCTTCATTTTTTCTTTTCTATTTCTTTATTTTTCATCCAAAAATATAAATTAAGGTATAGCTTGTTTGGATGGTGGTTACTTATTGTGTTGTATCACATTATTATTTTATATATGTAATATTTTTTTGATTGTTACTTAAAGTTTAGTATATTGTATCATATCGTTAGATCGTCGTAACGACGAAAAATATCACTTTATAGAATGGCGAATACAGCTGGATGAAAGCTTGGAAAAAGGTACGGAGCAAAGAGGTATGTGGTAAACACCCACGAGATAATTAGAAGCGGAAGCTCCAGTCTAATCGAGAAGTTGAAGAGATATGGTCAGAATGAACCAGGGCAGAATAAAAGGGCAGATTCGTAGATCTTCAATCAATAAGCTAAACGTTACAGAATCTTCACGCAACAATTACGATTACCTATTGTAACTTTACATTAATGATGTAAATATTCATTAATGCACAATCATTAAAAAGAGTAGACATTATATTAAGAAATTTCCTATAAAGGGGAGTAAAATTTCACATATATGGACACGTTCGAACCACTATTTTTATGCTTCAAGACAAATTAAATAAAAGTGCCGGTTAATCCCTAAATAGCATTTTTAAGAATGACTGTTTGTATACTTATCCTACCAACCATGTATTATGAAGCTTTAGGTCCATTTGCATAAAAATAGCACGGGCTAGCCAGTTTTCGGACTAGTCATTCAAAAATAGCCAGCATTTGCAAAGTCATTAAAAACTAGCCACTATTTTGCTGTAACACGGAAAGTTCCAACATAATATACTGGAGATAGGTGCACCTGTGTATGAACGTCCAATATATTATGCTGGATTGATATATTATACTTGAACTCCAGTATATTATGCTGGATCGGTATATTATACTAGAACTCCAGTATATTATGCTGGAGGTCTAGTATATTATATTGAAACTCCAACATATTATACTGGAGTTCCAGAATATTATACTGGAATTCCAGCATATTATGCTGGAGTATTTTTTCGGATTTTGAACAGTATTTTCGTTTAAATTTATCTTTACATGAAAAGTGGCTAAATTTCGATTAATTTTGAAACTGTGAGTATTTTTGAATGAACGTTGTAATCTGGCTATTTTTGAATTTCTCCCTTCATTTGCGTTTGAAGAATTAACTCAAATAGCCGCTCACCTAACCACTTAAAATATATATATATATATATATAAAATCAATGTATAAACTGGCTATTTGTATAAACTATATATGGGTAGAAAAAGTAAATAACAAATATAACTGGCTATTTGTGTAAAGATGCCTTTTTAAAACCCAATTTCCATATTTAAAAGCCCATTTGTTGCTCTAGTCAATTTTCATCAATCGCAAAACCAAAAGAAGAAAAAGGAAAAAACGAGAACACTTTTTAACAGCTGAACCTTCAGCAGCTCAAACATACACAGCAAAACGAGATTTGATGCTACCAATGCAACGCTTAAATGGGTTTTTGTTATATTATCAAAACCCACTTGCTAGAATGGTCACTTCACGCCACTCTTGCAGCAAATTGTTCATTGGAGGTCTCTCTTACTTTCTTTTTTCCCTCTTACTATATTTAGAGATTAGAGTCTACAATTGATTTGAATTCTATGATTTAAGGGGAGCCTTGGTTAATGTCAAGAAGTTCGCGGGTTCGAGCCATGAAAACACCCTCTTGCATAAGTGAAGGCTCTTGTGGTTCCGCGCATAGAGCCAGCTTAGTGCCCCTGGCTCTCCTTGTGATTTAACTTAATTGCTATGTTTTCCAAAGAAGATTAATATTTTTGAGTCATATTTGCAATGTCAATGGATCAACTATGCCAATACAAGTTTAGTCTTATATGAATCCTCTATATTCTATTCGGATCCACTTCTTTCCAATAACGCTAATTAAATTGTCTTTTGAGCAAAATTAGGAGTTTTGTAAACTAGTGTTCGTTATAGGATTACGATATTATGACTGTGTTTACACGAATGTCAAACTGATATCATTAGATGAGTTTAATGGAGTAATGAGGTCAGTGAGGATTCATATATAGCCGACCCCACTTTGTTTGGGCACTGAGACGTAAATGTTGTTGTTTATTACACGTCCATCAACTTGCTAGAACCTTCCTGAGGCCAGTTAAGCAAAGCTAACACAGCTAGTGTTAGAGTTCCATTTTGTTGAGGATATGGACCGTACTCACTAGTCTGTTGAAAAGGTTCGGGAGAATCCTTACATTATGAGTTAGTTTTTAAGGTTGAGTTGGGCCCATGTCCATTATGTTCGAACATGATACTAGAGCGAGACCCATTCCTAATGTTATGTTACCCAATGTTGGATTCCTATGTTATGCTTTTCATGTTCCGGATGTCTTACTTACCCTGGCCATACAGGGTGGAGGGTGGGGAAGGCAGGGTGTTAAGACTCCTATATTGGTTGAGGGTATGGATTCTAATCTCTTTACTTGATCTCAAACAATTCTGTCCTCACGAGCTACCTTTTTGGAGTTAACCTGGGCCCAAGGTCTATCTTCTTAACCAATGGAATTAGTCGTATTTGCTTCTTTTTGGTAAATAAATATGAAAGACACGATATGCATCCAAGGGGGATTTTTTGTGCGTGGGGTGGGGTGGGGGTGGTGTTCAGCCAATGACATGGCAGAGAGTGCTCCTTGGATGCTAATTGCATTTTATATTGCTAATTGAGCAAAAGCATAACCAAGATTAAGCGCTGATGATGGATTAGCTGTCTCATGTTTGCACATGGTTATTTCCCATCAAAGTTTATGCTATTGGATGAAGGTCTTGCAGTTGTTCACTTCTATGAGTTGAGATATTATGTGCATTCTAATGCTTTTGACAGTTTATAATAAACCCAAAGACCAATTTTTAATTTTTTTTTATTACATTTATGATCAAATCCAGATGAACACCTTATTGTCATATCTAAAAACAGAATGACATCAAGGAGAAAATTTTTTCCATCAATGCTAATATGAAATCTTTGGTCAAAATGAGTCAGTTTGAGTCAATAACCCGCCTTTTTATGACATCTGATTTCTTTCAGGGCTTTGTTATGATACCAATGAACCTGTTCTCAAACAGGCTTTTGAGCAACATGGTGAGATAATTGAAGGTAATGTACGGATGCCAATAGTTCTCTTTTTTGTTGTGACTTGCTTTTTATATGGAGGTATAAGCTTATCCACTTTCAGTGAAAGTAATATGTGATCATAAAAGTGGAAAATCCAAAGGATACGGATTCGTAAAGTTCACTTCTGAAACTGCAGCTAGCAAGGCTTTAAAGGAAATGGACGGTCAGGTAAGTGCAGAATAGTATAAGTTCTACTTTATTCTTATATTTGCTGTTACAGTTTTGTTTATTATGCTTCTCAGTTATTGGATGGCAGAAATATTCGTATCAGTTATGCCCACAAAGAATGACATTGAGGGTTCCAAATCTCATCTTTCCTCGTACGTTTCTCGAATCTCCACTGTCATATTTGCTTATTGCTTATTCTTACACAAGCATAGATCTTTTAATTAAAAGGAGTTACTGAACGCTCTGCTGATTGTATTCTTCCTGAGAATTTACTGAAAAGTTTCCATATCATGATATCGTGGTCTGGATGTACACTTGTATATGTCTTCATTGCAATATTAAATACCTTCAGCTATGTTCATTAACCCTCTGTTTGAACCAAGTACAACCACCATAAGTATTCTTAAGTGACTTGAAAATAAGTAGGTTTCATTTTATGACGTAGGTGTGTCCAAGAACTAGCGATTTCAGCTATGAAAGTTGATACTGAAGATACTTATAGAAGATTCTTCAAGATTAATCTTGATTCCTGAGTTTGCTCAAGGGAGAAACAGCCACCGAAAAATTCCTATGCCATGATTTTGCATCGCGTGTCAGGTTCAAATCCAACTTTAATTGATCCATTTTTCTTTCCCTTGTAATATGCAGATTCATGTTTCGTATAGGATTAAGGATTGTTAAGGAATTAGTTTTACAGCTGTTACAAGGGAACTATGATTGTGTTAGCTTGAAATTTTTTAGGGAGAAAAGCTCTTCTATCAATAATATATAGAGCCATTCAACTTGCTCAAAGCTCTGAACGGAATCAAAAGAATTATTTCATTTGCATCACTTTGATTGGATTTGGAGAAGTCCAGATCGTATTAAAGTTAAATGCTGCCTTCTGTATTTGCACATTGTTTTAAAAAGACCAATTCTCTGACATTTGACCCCTTGTCCCTGGCTAACATTTTGTATTATTCTGCAAATTTTTCTTCTCAGAGTTTTATCAAATGCTACAACGGGATTATATCGGTTTGTAATACTACCATATCTTCCAACCCATGATAGGTCAAAACAATATGAAAAGGAAGTTCTTTCACAAAATTTGAGCAAAAATAATACTCGTTGATGAAATTAGGAGAAACTAATTCCTTTCGTGTAATGAAGATATACTATGAAGTGAGGTGAGGAAACAACAGACTTTGCATCCAGTTATACATGATGAATACAGAAGCAGCAAGCTATTTATTCCATGGCCTTTAGCATAGTAAATATATTGGCATACTTTATTGCTAGAATCATAAATTTCTACCTACTAGCTTTGTAGCCTAGGAGGTCACAGGTTCGAGGAATGGAAACAACCTCTTGCAGAAATGTAGGGTAAGACTGTGTAGGATAGATCCTTGTAGTCCGGCCTTTCCCCGGACTCCGCGCATAGCGAGAGCATAGTGCACCGACCTGCACTTTTTTATCTTTGTAGCCTACAAACTTTGAAACAATCAAATCTTTCACTTGTATCTTTTTGTGCAATGAGAAATAGGGTTTTGCATAGATAGGTGACAAACTTGATATATAACGGTGGATGATACATGTTATCATAAAAACTTGTACATACATTTTACGCCGATTCTGTTTTAGTACAACAACAGCTATGGCTCAGTCCAGCTAGCATAAAGTAGCCAATATATGAAGAATCCTCACGATCCTTGCCCCTAATCTTCCGGAAATGAAAGAAAAAGAAAAAAATAAAACAAACTCGAAGGGTGTAGAGGAAGGATTGAAAAGAAGAATACAGATGGATTATTGAACATTTACAGCTTTACAAGAACCTAAGAGAACAACAACAATAAAGTATCCTGAAGAAACTTGAGATAAGCTATCATACAATCAGTATAATTAGCTAACCTTCAATTACCAGAAAGAGATTTTGAGAAATGAGAACTTGTTTGGAGCCTCAGATCTTTACTTTGCCAATCTTGTATTGTGATAAAATATAACTGAGGAAGTATCTTATCAAGATTAAAATACTCTTATCCAAGAATATAATAAGGTATAAAGCATGACATAAATGTATTAGAGAAGTTAGATAATTGGTTCTGTGCCTATACTCTTATCCAAGAATATAATAAGGTTTTAAAGCATGACATAAATGTATTAGAGAAGTTAGATAATTGGTTCTGTTGCCTCTGCGTACCAAAAGACTATGTTGCTCGAATCCTCAAAAAATGCAGCCGCATCCGTGTTGGATCCTCCAAAACTGCATAATTTTTGAAGGACTCGACATACATCCGACTGCAATTTTGGAGGATCCGAGCAAAATAGCCAAAAGATATAAGCTAAATCATTAACAAGAAACCAGAGAAAGAGATCTAAAAAAATAAAGAGGAGGTAAGAATTGACAAAGAACCTGACATTGCCTCAAAATTCTCATCAATAATCGATAGACCATAGGGATCTACAATAGGTTCCACTTGTAAAATTACAATCAAGTAAAAAGATTGGCTATAACACTCAAATTCATAAGCCGACTTCACCGATAAAGAAGTGCTCTTTCCAGTGATTTGTTGAAGATCAAACTATACATTAATCACACCAGTTGAAAAATGTATTCAGGAACATGAGATTTGAACTTCAAGTACAATTATGAGCAAGCTGAATTATCTATTCCTGCCAACATTATCTATCAAAATTGGAACTTTGAAAACCATAAAAAAAAAGTAATAAAAAATGAGCCATCAAAAAGATGCAATACAAACTTCCTGCCAGCATAAAGTATCTATCAAGATTAATCTCAATGCAAGTCAATTACTGAGCATGTAAATTAAAAATGTAAAAAAAAAAATCTAAAAGTATTTGCTTTTTGAAATCCAACCATAATAATCATAATTATGGACAAAGAAACAAATTGAAATTGAGAGCTAAACCTGTTTCTAAGTCAACATTGGACCATTGCAAACACCAACCACAACTCTATTCTGGGCCAAATATGCATACCAAAAATAAAAGGACTGATTTTAAGCGTTTTCTTTATCAACTTAAAACTCAGTAACAACCCACAAAAAATAAAAAAAAAGAAGAGAGAAAAAGATTACTCTTTTCTTTTATAAGTTGTAAAAGGGGAAAAGGGAAGCGGGAGAAAAAGTAAAAAACCTGGAGAAAAAGTTAAATATTAAATTAGTATTTTAATAGTTTACTTAAAAATATCAAATAATAAAACTCAATATTTGCAAAAAAATGTACTCAGTTACTTAGAATACTTAAATTTAGTACTTACAATACTCTTATTTATGCCTGGCCCAAATGAGGAGTGCAATGATCAACTGACAAATGAACATCACTCTTCAGTTCGATATGATTTTGGAAATTTTCAATTTAGTATTCGATTTCTTAGAATACTATATCAAAACAATTTTGATCAATTGAGGAAAACCTCATACAAGCTAGTTTGCATACTTGTACAATTAGCACAGAGTCTCCTGTTTATCTGATGGTTTCTTTGATGAATAGTATTAATATCTTGGATTGAGAGGTGATTGGGACAAATTTATGTTTAACATTACTTTCTGGATTTTGAAATTTTATCGAAGAATATGTATAGCACATGTCCAACTTGTCCTATGAGGAACTGCATTGATGCAGATGTGTCACTTGCAACTAGTCAACTAGAATTGTTGAAATGATACTAAAAGTGCATAAGAAACCAAATTGGATTATGACATCGCCAGGGCTTTGGTTCAGTGATAAGGGCGCAACGTTTGAAGTGTGGGTTAAGTGCACGTTACGAGTTCAAACTCTGCAACTGGCAAAACCTGGTATTTAAGTCAGCAGGTAAAGGTGCGGGCTCATACTCCCCGAGTTTTGAATTTATGAGCAGAACTGGGATTTAGCCAGATAACTTGAATTTCTCGGTTACCAAAAAAAAAGGAAAAATCAAGAATCATGATTTAGTCTTTGTGGTCAATGTTGGACAAATGATGTTAGGGAAGGCCAAGATGTCTGTAGCCTGGTTGTTGTGCTGACTTAGTAGAATGGGATGTTGTAAGGGGAGACAACATAGGACAAGTGGAGAATCAAGTTGAGGATGTCCTTGTCCTAAGACAGATAAAATGAATCTGATGATTTTATCTGATAAGAGGAGCTTGAGATTAGAAAAAGAATCAATTTCACACATAATATAGGGTGTGTTTGGTATGAACGAAAATATTTTCCGAAAAATGTTTTCGAATTTTCCTATGTTTGGTTGGCTCAAATTTTTTGGAAAATATTTTCCTCCAATTTTTCCCTATCAAAACTCCTTCTCAACCTTACCCACCATATTTCTCATCCTCACCAACCCACCTACCCACCCACCCCCTCCACCCCACCCCATCCTAAATAAAA
>ML439590.1:2958-31672 GCA_005239525.1 Nicotiana knightiana | reverse complement strand
TAAGCTGTAGAAGGCAAGGAAGCAAACCTTGGCAACTGGCAATTTCAAGGATCAGGGGAGGTATGAAATGGTTATCTCGGCTGGGAATCAAGCCCCAACACAAAGAGCTGTGGGCCAGGTTGCTTTGCTTTATCGGATCAATCAGTGTGCAGTGGGCAAGCTCTTTCCATCGCATAAAAATTATGAATCTGCCTCTGTGCATAGAAATTTGTTTACGTGAGGGAATGAATAAAGCGTTTATCCTACGGTGGGTGTTATATTGCAGAATTCGACTACAGTGTGAATGGAATATACCATGAATGAGTGTGAATTCGAATTCGAATTAGTTAAATTAGCTGATTTTAAATAAAACAAAGGTCCCCCTCAAGTTAAACGTAAAAGTTTATATTGATGGCTATTATGAGGCTAACACCAACCTTCAGAACACTGCAGAAACTATTTCCTTTTACGGTCCTCTAATTTAATTTGTAAGATCATACGCGTTGTACACATTTTCTTTAAAATTGGATTTATCTGCAAAACCTATCTATAACGTTATGAATCATAAAATTATTTTTCACCTATAAGATAACCATCTAAATGTAAATGGTTCCTTTCTCATAAAATCATATTCCGTATTCACATCTCCACTAAAACCAGGCTCGAATTACTTCTACTTCTTTTCCATTCAAATGATACGGGAAAACTATAAAGTTCATCAAATAATTTACAGAGCAAGAAATATCTAACGTTGAGTAAATAATAGGAAAACCTTTTGGAAAAGAAAAATTAATTTACTATACCGCTAGATAATTTTAAGCCACCTAACTCAACGCTTTTGTTACCTCAGCCTCCCCAATTGGCCTAGGTCTCATCAACCAAAGTAGCCCTTTTTAAGCATAGGTGCTTGTATAGTTTGCAGCAAACATTTACTGTTTCACGAAAGTAAACCTTAGACAAGTTTCTGCTTTATAGACCTCTGTGTAGATAACTATGGCTAGTCTCCAAGTCTCCACCATCAGGTCGAGTTTGATAGCATAGCGTAGGAAAAGAGAATGAATTCCGCTCAGGCTCTCTCCATTGGCATCCTTTATCCTCAGAGGATCTGAAATGCGAGTTAACATGATGATAAACCATTTTATGATAACCCCAATGAGACGCATAAGTTTCACCATGGGCACCTTCACGTGTGTAGGAGAGATCACCCCTATCTCAAGAGACTGGACAACATGGAGCTTATTTTGGTGAGGTCGAACGGAAAGAAGATTGAGGAAACTGTAGTTGCATGTTCATGGTTGCCATGACCAAAAGAATGTAGGTAAGCCAGGTAGTGCATTAGACACCAATGCCACGACCGAGTTGCAAGCAGTAAAATTTAACCAGTCTTCAACTCCAAATTCTTCATGATTGAAATGACCCTCCAAGCAAGTTTCTCATCTACAATTGACCACACGCAACAGAAGTTTACTGTTTCAGATGTGCTATCAAGACTAACATGTGTTGTTCTATGAGGACACTTCTCCTTCAGACACACAGAGACAGTAAATGACTCTACTTGGAGATGGTCTCCATCATTCTGATAGGTTACATCTTCAAAATCATTTGAGAGTTTTCTGTATAATAAGTGTAGCCACGGGCATTTATCAAGCACAGGAGGCGTGTTTTCTCCTGGTGACAGAGCAACATCTTTACACTCATTAGAGGCACGCACTGGACAACAGTAAGCAAATTGAACTTCATGATTTTCTCCTCCTACCATGACCAGCTCATTCTGGTGCACAATTTTGGGATGCTGGTTCTTCTGCATGGTGAGCACCCCTTCAGCTACTCTGTCATCACATACATGCACAGAAGACTCAGTTCTCTCATTCAGAATTAAATCAATGTCTGCTCTTGAACTTGTGTTTAGAAACTTGAAATTTGGGCTCAAAGAACTTTTAAGAAATTCTCTGGATGCATCAGCTTTAACATAGAGAGTTGAGGGAATGCACACAGTCTCGCTATTTGCAGGATAATAGCACGGGATCCCGAAGTCTGATTCAATTCCCTTTTTAAGCAATGCCATCTTGGGCTTTTCGCCATGCACAAGTATTACATGTTTGGGTGATAGAAATTTGACCAGATCCATGATTCCCTTGGCATCAGTATGTGGACTAAAAGACAGCTGATGGATCTGGCAAAATCCAAGAAATAAATAAAAGTTATATAGTTCGAAAGATCAGAGCTAAATAAAATAACACTTCCATATTTCATTCATAATTTCAAGTTGTGATATCCAAAGTAGGAACCTAAAACAGAGAAATAAACACAATTTTGAGTAGATGGAGAATTGACAGGAACGCTCAGTTTTACCTCTCAGCTTGATCATTACCAGAATACCAGATAGTTGATAATAATAGTTATTTGATGAGTCAATGGAGTGACAATGTGATCATTGTACTGGAGCGTAAACAGCTATACAAAGAGCTACTATATGATGAAATTAAACAAATTAAAGATGATACAAGAATAGAAGTACCTGGCAGCACACATCAATCTGGGTATTTTCATCAACATTTATTTTGGTGGGAGTTTTAGCAGACATCAACCTGTGTCCTATTGTCCCAGCTACGCAATATCTGAAAAATAGGATCCAAAGGAGGATAGTAGAACATAAGTTAGTAAAATGGTGACGATGAAAGTGGAGAAAGTCCAAAGCCTCATATGCTTCTAACTAGTCTTGCAATTCAATGAATGGCAAGCCAGATAGTTCAAATGGTATTGAAGAAAATAGTTTATCCCATAATTAATGTGCATAAAGTAAATATAAGAGAGCTATTAACTTTTTTTTATGCAATGACCAAAGAACCTAGTTAATCAATGAAGTTTACACACCACTATTCTTTCCGATGTGCTCAACAGAGTTTTACAGTAAAGAGTAAATAACTCAATTGGAAATCGGAATAGGAGGTATTTAAATAAGGAATCTAGATGACCTTAAAACTCCTATATGGGGAAAAAGAAAAGGAAAATGAAAAAAATGGAAAGAAATCTTTTTAATGGGAAATAGAAAAATTAAAATCCATAAAGACGAAATGATCATTATGAAGGACATATTTTCATCCTTATATATGAGTTCTAATTTCCTGAGGAATTGCGAAAAGTCAAGCCCTGAAGCAAAAAGAATGTAAATACTGGATAAATGTTTTGAAAGAGCAAAAAGTGACCGGTTCATATTGACAATCCAACTTTGCTTACTCAACCCAGGCATCTTTGGATATATGACAAAGGGAGGTACAAATGCAAAAATTTAAATTTGAAAATGCATTTTTATTTTGTCTCATGACGGGATATTAAATAAAGTGAATTACAGATAGTACCCTGGGAGTGTTATGAGGTTCTGCTCGCACGGAGCCCATTGCTTGAAAACTTCAAGTGAAAATCCCCCACTTATCATGCCCGGAGTAGCAAATAAAACACAAGGTCCAGGAGCATTTATCATGGAACGATCGAAACTGTGGACTACAAAGTAAAATCAGAAGATAATGTAAGATGAGCAAACCAATATGTTGATCCTAATCTTTTACTTGAGTTACTAAAGAATGTTAAGTAGTTAGTCATGTATAGACACCTATTATTATATAACCACTGTATATAAATAGGAAGTTGTACAACACTTTAGATAATAAAGAATATTTTCTCCCGTGCTTTCTCACAAAGAATACATAAAGGGAATATTGTAGCACAACAAAGCTTCATAACCCTGGTCCTGTTTAACATAGCTAATCTATAATTTTCTGAAGCTTGCAAAGAGTGATTGAGGAAGCACCATTTTTGAAGTCAAATGCATTTCGTGTTGCGGAAGTACTTTTCACCTTTTGGCTGGTCCAGTTTATGAGAACTTTGTAGTACATATTAGCTTGAATAGTCAAACCTGAAAGATTAAGTAGCTCATGACTAAGAATAAGGTATCAAAACTACCAAAAAGACATGATATATATCCAAAATGTTTGCAAGATTATATACCACCAAAATTATTACTAAAGAGAACACATAAGAACCAAGTACAAACAATAAAATATTGTTCAAGGATTAAGAAAACTATATTGCCGAGCCAGGATGAACTGTTACGATGTTCACATTTCTGTAATATTACTCTTTACTAGGAACCTTGTCTGATCAGAGCTCAGTGACAGAGCCAAGCAAGAAAAAAGAGCAGTGAAAATTCCTCAGAATCCACCATTCTTTTGCTGTGGTTTCTGTCATGGATTCAGAAAAGGATGTAATAGGGAACTTTCTAAGAAAAAAAGGTCCATTTGTCCATCCAGCTAATTATTGAGATATGCATCAATTTTAGTTCTGAATCATATTATTGACATAACAGTAAATTACTGATAAATTAAGTTATTCGCTGCCGTTAAGTTTGAGGCAAAACATCAAGAAGTATAAAGAACGAATAAACTGCATCACACAAGATTGACCGAAGTAGAATTTAGAAAAACAGAAACCAATTCTTTTATAGATAAACAAAGAAAACAGATCCTGCTGGTAATGCAATTCACTATGACCATTCATCAATATCCCACCAGTTTCTCCTTTAGACGCGGCAAAATTCTGAAGTCCAGCAACTACGACATGTGGTAAAATGAGTTAGTGAGAAGGAAAAGTGACAAAACGCCAAATCTTATTCATCACTTTAGTATCAACAACGTTGGGTAACGCTTTCGGAAACAAAATGGTGATGCCAACATCAAAGCTAAATTATAGCATTGGCTCATTTCGTAAGGAATAATTCATATGGTTCAACCCTGAGCAATAAATAAACGAGGAATACCACTATAATACACATATAACAGGAAATTCCAGTATATCAGCAATGATAACCTCATAAAATCAGATAACTAGAGATTCTGATGATGAGAAATGCTTGTTAAGCTACTACTTGTCATTGGGGACTAATTTGTTTTTACAAAAAACAAAGCTCAACTGATTGACAACTGATTCTAACTATTGCAGACAGTCTGAGAGGAAAGAGAAGAAGCTGAAATTCTATGTTGGTCAAGGCCGTATTAGAAGTTACAGGAACTAAAATTATTAGTACTGACATGCACATCAAGTATTTGGTGGGGAAAATGTTTGATAATTAGAGATGGTTACAAGGTATATGATACTATGTTAGTTACCTCCAGTAAATCCAACTAAAACATCCTAAAAGACTCACCTTCTACCAAGTCATAACTGTCTTTCTACAACAGATCAGACTTCATGATGTACACTGGGAGGCTTATGTTTTAGCTTACATATCAAATAAAATTGATTAGCATGCCAACAGCATTATACTGCAGACAGCTTCATAGCTCCAACAACACTAAATAAAGCATGCATAAAATTACAGAGATATAAGTGCACATAAAGAATTCTAGTTCTTTTAATCTGATCAAAGGACGGACCAAGATTTCAAGAAAGAAATATCACATAGCTGAATAACTTAATAAAGGAATATGTAAGGAAATTAAGGGAGAACCTGCGGCAAAATAAATAGGAGCTTTAAGATTCATTCGCTCCCAATAGTCATCCAATAGCATACAGAGTTCCTGTTTGGTGAATTATGGTCCACCAGTAAAGTTGAATACTTGCATTAATATATTACAATGAGAAGGAAACCAAAATGTACAAAGCAGAAAGAACATAAAGGAAAAACATCAAGAAAATGAGTGAGGAAATCCCAAATTTATCAATCTACACATACATAAACCATTAGTAGCAATAACTGTGAGATATAAAGAAATCTAGACTTCGATTTCCTAATTTTCATAACATTTTTTACAATTAGAGTGAAATGGGCCTGAAGAGGGTGGAAATGATACAGAGGATTTATATAGCTCACCCCAACTATTTTGGGGATTGAGGTATAAGTTGATTCATTGAAATATAGACATCGTTACTTATACCTTGGCACTATCAGACGTGGGTACTCTTGTTGGACTTCTAAATAAATACAAGCCTGTTGGCTTGCAGCATTGATTTCTTAGTTTCTCATAATCAAATATTTGAAAACAAATTGACAGCTCAGAATTACATGCATAATACTCGAGTTTTGACAAGTTGAACACCTCCCTCATGGGATGTCATGAAACAAAATACTGATCAGGAGTTTTGCACTGTTGATTAATTCTTTAGTTAAATTCTGTTCGCATGTCCCCTCATACCTTCAGTTACTTGTCATTACATAAGATCTAAAGCTAAAGTATGTCTTAAATCTAGGCATTAAAAAAGCTAGAATTAATTAATAGTTTAACCAAAATAATTGAAGAAATAAAAACCTGAGCTCTTCCCAGAGCAAATGTAGGGATGAGCACCTTTCCTCCGCTAGCAACACATTTGTGAACCTGGAATAATCAGTTTTCGGTATTAAAGCGTTAGTAAATTAAAAATGACTTCAACTTGAAATTGACTACAGCAAAATGGGTAATGCTAACAAAAGAATCACTACTATTTTAAAGATAAAGGACTCTTACTGATAGAGAATGGCAATAAATACAATGTTTTAGATAAGAACCCTCCACTTTCAATATAGAATAACGTAAGCAGAAAAAATTATCCGGTAAAATGAAAGTATGCTAAACTGCAGGAAACGATGAAGAGCAGTAAGCAAAGAAAACAAACATGTGCATGCACAGATCTTTTGATTTGATTAAGTCTTAAAACAAAAAGCAATTCCCCTTGGTACATATTTCTTCAGCATTAGCAATCAATCAAGGGATGATGGATAAAGAAAATGCAATGCAATCTCTTTCCCTGCCACTTTTTAAGAGGGAACCAAAGCTTGGACAATACTGAGAAGTGGATTCACAAGCAAAATATCATTTTAGGTTTGGATATACAGCACTCAGATTGTACACGCTACCTTGAAGCCACTGTAAGCACACCATGCAAACTACTTAATATACTTCAACAGCCATTGACATCAGGATATAAAGCATAGGACAAGGACAAAAGTAGCCAAGCAAGATACTTATAAACACTCACTCTTTGCAAGCGTACTCTGTCACAGCAACATGTTACAAGCAGAATGACAAAAAGAAAAACATATGCACGACATAAATGACAATTAAAGAGGCAAAAAGAATCAAGTCTGTTTAGTAGCCAAAAGTTTCATACTGCTTCAAGAAACTCCCTCTCCCGAGCATATTTGGAATCACGGAAGGTGGTTGCATAAGTTGACCTGCAAGAACAAAATTTTGAGTAGAAGAACTCTCTTGCAGCTAAAATTTTCATTTTCCAAGGTTAGGACAACGCCATTAAATTTATTACTCTGGAAATCTTCAAATTTTGAATCACAAGTGTGATGATTACAATTTGTTTAAAAAAGGCACTGTAAGAAGGAAGGATACCAATATGACACCTCCAACTTGGAATAACACAGGGAAAAGGAGGGTTTTACATCAAGTTCATACCATTTCACACTAAAATATTTCAGTCATCCCAATTAGCAGGAGACATAAATTTTGGCAAGAACTAACATGTGAAATTGGTGCTAGTCGTCTAACACTGTTAGCATACACAAAAACTATATACTGATTCTCAATATCCAGCAGATTTCTTCAGATCTTAAATCATACTTTTTCTTTACAGGTGCAAACTATTTTTAGAGCCAAACCCTTAGCCCAAAGAGTATCAAGATTAGAAACCCGGACATGGTCATCAATAAACTTGAGCTGCATAAAATCGTGAAATAAAAATGGAAAAAAATCATCAATATTTGATTCAGACTAAAAATTTGACCAAGAATGTTTGCCATGATGTACATGCACTCATGCAGGTCATTTTCAAGGTAGTATCCGCTGCTTACTCTGTTATGACAAGGTCCAGCTGCAGCCGATCAATTTGAGCAGCTCCAAGATGTCTATCGGGTGTCATATTATAATCTCCGGTGTATACTATAGCAGCATCACCCACTTTAGCATAAAACATTGCAGCACCAAGAACCTATACATATAGTTCCATATCACAGCATCAATGTCTTTTCTTTTTGTTTTGTGAAATTGCTGTGTTGCTGCTTTTATGAGTAATTGACTAATTTCAAAATGAAAAAAGGAAATGTTCTTCAGCTGGTGTTAGAACAGAGTCCGGGAAAAAAAAAGAAGACATACACAGCTTCCCATATGGAAATGGAGTATATATAGCTGCCGGCTTCGAAGTTGAAGAACGAAGACAAAAAATATAGTGGGTTTCACAGGGCTGCCGCATGGGTTAGCTACTAACACTAAAACAAGAGAGGGAAACTGGACTGAAATTTTTACTCGGCATTAGAAGAGTCAACAATGAGTAACGATCTGCATCTGCTTCAGAAATGTAAGCCGAGTTGAAAAGGGAATTGTCAATCCCAAAAAGATGGAATATGATATAAGCGCCAGAAAAATGCCATTTTAAACTTGAATTCAAAAGGGAATATTTGTGCAAATAAAATGAAAAGTTTAAACCATACATGTCCAGCATAGTATGCTCGAATCTGAAGGTCCCTGTCAACCAGCACAGTCTGCTTCAGATCCACTGCAGTAACTGCACACCAATTGCAAAGTTAAAATAACTCGTATTAATTTGGCGATGAATAAGAGGATAAAAGATGCAGAAACTATTATTAGGTGAGTATGTCTGCTAACTTATGTACAACAGATTTAGATACTACATCTTGTTGGATCCTCAGAATTCACTTCACTCATCAATTCAATCTTGTGTTTGCATTAAATTAGTATTGCTCGTTGTAGGAGTTCAATCAGCAATCTCTTATCATATTAAACTGATAACTAGTGGACTGCAAAAGAAGCTCATGAAGTTAACCTATGAGTCAGAAAAAGTAACCATTAAAACCATTGGAACCACACTGTTGGTATCAAGAGCTGGCAGCTTGGCTAAGGCAATCAGAAAAGGTATGTGCATTAGTCAAAGCTTGCAGCTTGGCTGAGCCAGCATATTTTACCAAAAGAAACAGAAATGGTTAGTCCATTAGGCAACAATGCACTCATGCAACCATGTGAAGGAGTGGAAAATCCAAGCATTGTCATGTTGGCTTTATTTACCCCTATATATGCAAAAAATACAAATAGATCCAGCTTTTCGTACATGATCTTCAGAGAACTGATCCATTAGAGTTGTAAGTGGTTATGTCACTGATGCACAAAATAATATCTTGTTTCAACTGGAGAAATCATTAATATGCTCAATCTAACTTCGCTTTGCATCGACCCCTAGAAAGTTGGTTTAAACACTAAGAAGTTAACTTGCCTAGTTGACAACTTTTTAAAGGAAGCATTATGAACATAAACTGCAAAACTGAAGAAAATTCTAAAAATTTACCAGAAAATTGAATCACGCAATAAAACGGTCAAGGGAGTGACTAGTTACCTTTCTTCATGCATTCTGTAATATGCTCAGAACTAAATTGCTCTTCCTCTCCTCTTCTATCAACCATCACTTTGCGATAATCTTCCAGCATCAATGGAGCCAACGCTTTTGTTGGATACTGAAGGATGAACGACTAAAATTGAACATCGAACGCAGATCATAAAATCGAAGTACAAATATTCTTGCTCAGATATTCTAGCAAAAAATACTCTGCATACTAAAAGCATATGTTAAATGAACTTATAAGTACATCTCTGATGCAAATAAAAGAGGAATTGAAAGGAATTGAAAAATCTTGCACAGAATCATGTACAAAAATTGGAACAATGTTTTCAAAGCTCCCAACACATCAGGATTTTCTGTAGGAAAACAACTTCCCATTGGTCATACATTTGTTAACTTGTAACAAAATCTCTACCTAATCCCCTGAAAATTTCTAATATTTATGTATTTTAAGAAAGTTTCGAGACTCACATTTTATTTTCATACGTTGTCTAAAGGTGATGTAAATAGCGAGCCAATATTTCTTCTGTACCATCTTGGTACCAGACTACCAGTTTAATAAAATCTTTACTTGGAAAAAAAAATAGCAAGCCATGACAACTTTTACAACGATCACCACGACATTCTTCTTTTTTGTAGAAGGGGCATAAAAACATATTACAAGGTACCATGACATTCTTTTTTTCCCCCAATTCATATTTTATTTGTTAAAAGAAAGCATTCCTAATTCTTAGGTAAGTTCGTTTTTTACGTGTAAATATAAGATTGGCTTTTTATTTAGAATAATCCTGAGATCACGAAATATACTTCTCCCATACAATAGCAGAACTCCGAATTTGTTAAGTCAAGCCTTATATTTCAAAAAGTTATGACAATAACATGTTGAAACAGATAATATTGTTATCAAACTTGGGGAGATATATGTTGTTTCTAACAAAATAAAGAATGTGATTACAGTTCAAAGCTTTCGAAGGTGTTTTGTTTTGTATATACAATGAAGTTGCATTTATTATTCAAAGCATTTGTATGAGATTTTCCCAGTAAGATTACTAGTGAAAAGTAAATGCCCTAACCTGCTTCAGCTATCTATTTACAGCTCTCTTTTTTTTGACAGAAGGTGAGGAAATACTGGAAAGGAATGCACTTCAGTAAGAGAAACACAGCAACGAAAAACAAAATCAAGTGAAGCATCTCATCACTTACATCCCCATTTTGCTTATGTATTCCTTTACTCTATTGAAGTGATAAGTACTATAAGGGGGGTAAAAAGGAAATACCGTCATGTATATGGGGCCATTGTACCCACACACTTCAGTAAAATACGGAAGAGCTCCGATATGGTCTAAGTGGCTGCAACCAAAATTCATTAAATTAGACCAGTAGAGTTAAAAAGTTATACAACAACAGCAACCCAGTGAGTTCCCACAAGTGGGGTTTGGGGAGGGTAGAGTGTACGCAGACCTTATCCCTACCCCGGAGAATATAGAGGAGAGTTACAAAGTTATAATATATACATAATACAGAGCATGTGATTTACCAAGCTGGGGCAAATCTTTCCCCCATCACTAGAGGAGTTCATGAATCTCATTTAATTATTCAGAAGTGTACAAGGTTACTATGAAATATATACATAATAGATGATGCAATTCGATTCACCAAGCTGGGGCAAATCTTTCCCCCCGTCTCTGAAGGGGTTCATGGATTTCATCTAATTAAACAAAGGATAGAAGGTTTTATGAAATATACACATAATAGGGGATACAACGCCGCTCTGAGCCATAATTCTCCCCTATCTCTAAAGAATTCCATCACAAATAATTAAACAAGACCAAAGAGCAAAAGGTTACAAATTACAATGATGTCATACAAACAGGGGATGTGATTTTCCAAGCTGCAGCACATCTTTCCCCTGTCTCTAAAGGGGTTCATTGAAACTCATTAAATTAGTCCAGAAAAGTTTTTAAAAAATGTTCTATGATATCCCGTCGCTGAGCCACAGTCAAGGAAGGGGTTCAATCATTGGGAAATCGTATTATGCAAGTAGCCGTATATATATTTACTTTTGAATCCCTTTTAAAAGCAAAGATAGTTAGTTGTCACAAGTTAACTTTTTGAATCGTCTTGTTAAAATCGTGGCTCCGCTATGATATGTACACAATATACGACAATAAGTAGTGGCAGAATATCATACAAATGGGTGATGATGATGCATGAAAGAGCGTTGTTGAAGTCTCCAGACTTAGAAATGAGAGAGAAATCTGGGTATCTGCGATGGTCGAGGTAACCCATGTGCATCCCACAATCAAACATTATCTTCTTGCCGTTTATTGTCACCACAGCACAGCTCTTTCCTACCTCCTGTCCTGCCCCTGTAATTCATTTTTTTTCGTTTAAGCATTACATCAAACATGTAACAGACACTGTAGTATATCAAAAGAATAACGAATCTAGGCTTTTTGCTTACCCAAAACTAAACATTCGATCGCCATCTTCTTCTTTTTCTTCTAAATTAAAAAGAGCTAACTTCCGCAATTTTCTCCACCTGTTGCTTGGTAAAAGCCTGGGCCTTCAAATATAAATTGCGCGGGAAGGAAATGGTATATACTAGCAGGTTAATGAGGCACCCGCAGCTTTCAAGTGGCACCCGGGTGTTGTACTGTACTACTGTAGACTTGTAGCGACGTGATGGTTGAAGCTACTTTACGTCCTTAATAGCCCTTACGGTCCAACAAAATAGTATATGTATGCACACTTTCAAAGAGAAAGCCTATGGTTTGTTACATGATTTACACATACCTTCCGTTCACCTGTCTGTCCAAAAAAGCATACGACGTTAATTATATTAATAATATTGCCCTACATCTAACGACATAATTTGGGACATTCAATTTAGTGATGTGGCAACTTCTTATTGGCCACGTGGCAATCTCGGCTGAAACAAAAATGAACTTTATTTCGACCCACTTAATCCGACCCAATATTTTTTTAATTGGGTCATAAAATACATACACAAGATTCGAAAGGCCAGCACCTAATAAGTGATCGAATTTGTTTTCGACCAGAGAGTCGTTTAAGTGGCCAAATATCAGTTTTCTTGTCCGTGCAGCGCTATCAAACTGCATAAATAATGTATCTCGTAGATATCTAAAAAATAAAATCTTCTAGAATCTCTTTTAAGCCAGAAAAAAAAAATTCTTGCAAACTCATTGGTATCCACATATTCTATTGGCCTTCTTGTTTTGCTAACTTCTTTAATTTCTCCTAGTCTGGGTGAACCATCCAGCGCATGGTAGACTGTGCAAGCTTGGAACACTCACTTTTCCTTGAATCCTCCACAAAATTGATCAATTTATCTCTCAGATCTTGAACCTTCTCACTATTGCAAGCATTTATAAAAACATGAATATTCTGATTTAAAGGAAAAAGTGTTAGTCCTCAATTTGTGATAGCAGTTGGTGCGAAGATGAAATCAGAATTATAAATTAGATTTTCCCTCCATCAATTCCCCAAAAAACAATCTTGAGTATGAATATCTTAGTGAAGAATGGGTCATTCTAATTTTAAAATGGGTTTTGTCGGATGGGGTAATGTATTTTATGACCCAAGTAAGAAAATAAGGTCAATTTTTTGTTTTAGCCCGAGATTGTCACGTGGCCGAATGAGAAACTGCCACGTCACTAATTTGAATACCCACAAATACTGTCATTAGACGCGGGAGTAATTTTGTTAATATAATTAATGTCGTGTGATTTTTTGGATGAAAGGTGAACGGAGGGTATTTGTAAACCATTTAGCAAATGATAGGGATAGTTAGGCCATTTTATCAATCTCAAAAATTTCACCAACATTTGGATCATTAATTATCTTCAACAAATTTATATTCAAAGACGAAAAAAGTTGGATGAAAGAAGGGAGAAATAATATTATCATATCTCTAGAAAATTTATACAAGTATAAGAAATATATAAAATGATATATAAGCAATAATTTAATGTATAGGCATTGAGACACACATTATACTGTGATTACACACTGATTATAAAAATATACAAATAACTTTTTCTCTCTCTCTCTCCTCTTATCTAAAATATACATATTATATCGGGCTTATAACTAATTACACAGTGTATAAATAATTTTTTTCTAGTCTATCCTCTTAATATACATATTACAGTGCTTATACACTAATTATAAAACAAACAACTGAAGATCAGAGAATGTGACGAAGAAAAAGCACCGACAATAATCAACACTACCAAATAAAAGGAGTGGGAAATCTGCCTTTACAAACCACTTGAACCTCCAACACTGCCGTTTCTCCATTTTTAGGACCTTCCATTTTTATAATTTTAGACCAAAAACTCCATGTTTATTGATTTTCGCCCAATCAAAATCAGTAAGCAAAAAGTATATGACACCTAAATTATTTAAGAGAGAGAGAGATACTAGCTAACGAGTGAAGGAAAAAATATGAATTTGATCGAGCAGAGAGAGACATGGTAATACTTAATAAAAGAATAAAACCCTAAATTAAAGGGGAGAGAGGATTTAGCGCTTGAGAAAGAGAAAAAGGGTGATTTAAGGTTTGGCTAAATAAAGTTACTAAATTGTTTAGAAGAGTTAAATCGGGCAGTTTACAAAAAGGTGCTATTTTGAGTTTATTGCTGAAATAGGCTGCTATTCTAGTTAATTGAAACCCAATCCGCCCCATTTCTCGTGCCCCGCCCGACCAACTAAGTTGTTGAAATACTAAAAACTCACCGTAAAACCACAAACAAAAGATCAGAATACTAGGGTTCTTTATTGTTCCCTTATTAAATATTCAGCTAGTAGAAAACTGCTTTACGATGTCGAAAAATAGTTGTTTGTTGAAGAGGATTTTTCATTGTGGGGAAGTTGCTAATCACTTTACTTCAAAAAACTCTCTTAAACCTCGGTAGGAGATTTTAAAAATGTCCTAAATTTCAGGTACTTTTTATTTCTCTATTTCGATTTCTGTTAAAATTCTCAACTTTATAATGTTCATAATTTGAATTAATTATGTTGTGATTTATGTAGAACGAAGGATGTGAGTTTTGGGAATGGCATGATGGAGAGTTTTTTGATGCTACGTTAATTGCAATTAACAATGTAAGATTAGAAGCTGCAAATGTTGAATGTTTCTTTGAAAACTCTTAAGGTTGAAAGATACGGGCTGACTGAAAAGATTGAACTCATAGAGGGTATAAATAATTTTGAAGTTCATCAAAACTTTGGAATTGAAAGATAAAGTGGTGAAGTTGAAGATGATCATCATATTTTATGCTCGTTAATAGTTGGATTTTCATTCTCCTCTATAATGAAGTGAAATTATATTGCAATTTTTTTGTAGAAGTGAATGTTGTATCCTTTATTTTTAGTGAAGTGGTAGTTAGTCTTATATGTTTAATGGTTGAATTTTGAGTGTAATGGCATTGTTAAGTGAATGTTTATTGCCAATTATTTTCTTATCACTATTTTTATATGTTGTTTCCAGTTACTTGATCGAGTATCACAAACCAAATGCTAACAACCATAATCAATTCGAATTGGGCAACAAAATAACTGGACAATAAATTCGAACATGCGGTAATATAACTGGGCAACAAAATAACTGGGCAACAAATTCAAAAAATCTAAGTCACAACAGGCAATAATAAAGAGCAGTAATGCAATAACTGGGGTTGCGACAATCCAAAGCATTGAAAACCCCTGAAATTAGGTAAACCAACTACACAATTCAACGAGTCATAAGTTTGACAATTACATCAAATTGGAGAAGTGACCAAGCTATAACTTCAAAAACACACACAACTTTAGTCATAACAAGATATCCAACTCCAAATGCCAACACTAGAAAAACAAAACATAAACCAAGTGTTTCAATTTCACTTCAGCACATGTAAGATGCTACCAACTAACAAAACAAAACAATTCCTAATTAGATTATCAAGGCCCCTTTCTTGTCTTCAACTTTCCAATTCTTGGTCTTGTTTGCATCTCTAGTTGGTTGCCAGTGATTGCAACCTTTCCCTTTCATGTCAAGTTTATCGTGGAATATAGAAGTTCAACTGGTTCACTTACACTTATGTTGTCTCCTATGAACTTTATTGTCCTTGTCTCAATGTTCACACCAACCTGCTTCATTTCTATAAGTCTAGTATGTGATTCTGATATAATACTAGGTCTTAATGGAGGTTTAGGACCATCATCAAAATCTGAAAAATATCCAGAGTTGGAGTAGGCATAAAGATAATGATTAACGGCTGCTAATGCGTTGACTCGTTTGAGACACTTGGGTGTTGATAAAGTGATATCTTCACTTTCTAGTTGTGATTCCTATACCTCATCATCATTAGTGTCTTGATCAAGCAAAATCCTTTTTCTTTTGGCTTGCTTCTTATCCTTAGGTGTCTATCATTTGATGGTTGCTTCTTTTTTTTCACTTTCCACCCCGTCAATGGTTGTTTAAGTGTAAAAAATAGTTAATAACAATTAAATATAATAACATATTCATAAATAATACTCCCTTTGTTCCAATTTATGTAAACTCATTTGACTGGACACAAAGTTTAAGAAATGAGAGAAGACTTTTGAACTTGTGGTGTAAAATGAAGCACATATATTTTGTGTGGCTATAAGTCATTGCATGAAGGTAAATTATTTCCAAATAAGGAAAGAGGTCATTCTTTTTGGCACGGACTATAAGAAAATAGGTTCACATAAATTGAAACAGAGGGAGTATAATTTTTGGGTCTATACCTTTTTATATCCCTTTGCATTGTGGTTTGCCTCTCCACAACTGCCACAAGTCATAATTCTGCCTTTTATAGACTAACTCCACTCCCCTTGCCTATTGCTTGCCTCATCTTTTTACCTAACTATTTTGCATTTAGGCCTACCAGCTTGATTCATCAGTTCTGGAGGTTCTATGCATTGAGATGGATCTATCTTCCAAAATTTGTCACCAGGTACTGGCTGTAACTTATGTTTGTAAGTAAGAAGAAAGGCTTCTTTGCGATACCACAAGTGCATCTCCTTCAAAGGGTCTTCCCTTAAATACAAGCATGGTTTTATTTCATGAGGACATTGGATTCGAGAAAGATACCATGGCTTACATGTGTATCTTTTTGCCAGCAAATTGACAATGGATTTGTCAACCCATTCTACTATTTCAAACCCATCATCAAATCAACCTCAACGGACTTCATATAGTCATTATAAAGCTTCAGTCTTTGGGGATTGTAGTCTGTCTTCCATGTTCTCACCTCATCTTCATGATTTCTCAACTGATTCATCACTTTGAGTCTTATATCTTCTAACATCTTGATGATTGACTTGTATCTAGCTTTTAATATCTGAGAATTGAAAGACTCTGTAAAATTATTATCCACACTTTGATTATTACAGACAGTATCAAAGTATTTCCTACACCAACTCTGGGGTGGGTACTTTAGCAAGTCAGTACAAGCTACTTCTTTCAATTATCCCATCTTTCTCAATTGATCATTGAATTCTTCTGCATAAGTGGCCCAAGCACTCCACCAAAGTAACTTTTTCATTTCAAGCCCTCTGTAATCTTTGCACCAGTTTGACTCTACATATCTCACACATAACCTATGTTTTGCTTCAGCAAGGACTATCTTTATTGACTTCATTAATCCCTACAAATATCAAAATAATTTAACAGATTAATAATGATAAAATTATAAATGTGAGCTGAAACTATACAAGATGTAAATAGTACATTCTGCATGTCCGACATAAATGTGAATCCATTATCCATATTCAAGTCTAATGAATTGTGAAGAACCTCCAGAAACCAAGTCCATCTTCTTTTTGTTTCTCTATCAACTACAGCCGAAGCAAGTGGATAAAAGTGATTTATATTGTCTTGTCCAACATAAACTAATAGTTTTCCTTTAACCTTCCCCCTTAAGAATGTACCATCCAACCCAATAAATGGTCTCAAGCCCTCTTTATACCCCATATTAGTGCATGAAAATAAATGTACATCCTAAGAAATTTTCTTTTGCCTTGCAACAGTGCTTCTTCAGATAAATTAATAATCACATCACTTCCAGGATTACTATCCCTCAAAGCATTGGCATATGCTTCAAGCTTGTTATAATCATCAGTGAAACTCTCTTCCAACTTCTTCAATATTATTCTATTCGCCCTTTCAATCTTTGATTTACTAGTACTAAGTCTAAATGAGTTCTCCAGGTCTGCCCTCATTTCTTTCACCTTATACCTAGGACTGTCTTGCAACTTCTTCTTGAAGTAGTATGCTATTGTACTATATTCAACCCTATTGTTATCAAAAGCAGAATCACAATCATGTTTCCGGTTTAGTGTATTTACTCTACAGCCCTCACTGCCCTTGTCCCTGAATATAAGATATTTAAATGGGCAGCCATCTACACACTTATACCTCTACCTAATTTTGTCACTTTTCAACAGCTCTAAATTATTTTCAGTAGGAAGCTTTTTTTTTGTGCCTCAAATTGTTCTAACTCTTCAGAGTCATAGTCCATGCCATTAGTACCTTCTTTATCTTCATCTTCATCTTCGCTTCTACTATCATCAGTACCAACTAACACTGGAGATATATAAGCCTCAATATGGTTGACAATACATAAAAGGTGCTTGATTGTGATGACCCAAAAGGTCATCTTATGTTTTAGAACTTGATTTCGCACTCTTTAGCTTTAAAATTCCCATTTTTACCCTTCTTGATTTGCGTTCACAGTCTGGGCGTATTTCGGGAAAGCTTTTACGTTGAAAGTAGATGAAAATAATAATTGTTGCCTTAAAAAGTTTATTTTAGTTGAATTCGGTCAACGTTTTGGGTAAACATACCCGGACCCATGTTTTGATAGTCCCGGTGGGTCCATAGTGAAATATGGGACCTAGGAATATGCCCGAAATCGAATTCCGAGGTCCCTAACTCGAGATATGGATTTTTGTTAAAAATTGAAAGACTGAAAATCTAATGGTTTCAAGAATTTGGTTAATGTTTGATTTTGTTGGTATCGGGCCCGTATTTTGGTTACGGAGCCGGATACAGGTCTAAAATAATATTTATACCCAATCTATAAAATTTGGTAAAAAACGGGATTAATTTGACGTGATTCGGACTTCCGATTGTGAAAATAGGAATTTTAAAGTGTTATTGGGAATTTCATGTGATTTGGTGTTAAATTCGTAGTTCTAGGTATTATTTTGGCTATTTGATCGCAAGAGCAAGTCCGTATGATGTTTTAAGACTTGTGTGCACGTTTGGTTTGGAGTCCCGAGGGCTCAGGTGAGTTTCAGATAGTCTACAGACTGAAATGAACTTAGAAAACATAGTTGGTGTGCTTCAGGACTGCAGATCTCCCAGTTTCGAGGTCTGGCTCGCAAATGTGAGCCTCGCATTTGCGAGCATGGTTTGGGACTGGGGACCCTCGCATTTGCGAGGTTACTGCCGCATTTGTGATAGCCTAATATTCGCAATTGCGAGCATATGGTTTGCATTTGCGATATCTTTCTCGCATTTGCGAGCTTGGCAATTGCGAAGCTCAGGTCGCAATGCGACATCTGCAGCTGGTAAAACTTGACTTAGACGGGATTTTAGCTCATTTTTCAAAATTTTCAAAATAAGAAACTCTCTAGGCGATTTTCCAAAGACCGCTTCTTCCCCAATCATAGGTAAGTGATTATTAACTTGTTTCTTTCAATCTTTCACTTTATTTTAGAAGATTTCAACCTAAAATCTAGAGTGTTCATGGTAGAAATTGGGGATTTTGGAAGAATTGGGGAGTTTTTGCAAATTGGGGATTTAGACCTCGATTTGGGGTCGAATTTCAAAACTAATTACATATTCGGGCTCGGGGGTGAATGGGTGAATGGATTTCGGTCCGAAGCTCAAGTTTTGACCAAGCGGGCCCGGGGTCGATTTTTGACTTTTTGGGAAAAAGTTTGGAAAACCTAAATTTATGTATTGAAATTGATTTATTTAGAAATATTTGATGTTATTTAGTTAATATGACTAGATACGAGTGGTTCAAAGGTGGAAACTAGAGAAAAAGCAGTAATTGAGCAGTGAGTGGCTTATGGATCGAGGTAATTGTTATATGCTCTAAATGTTTTCCATGTCTAACTGCTACGTGTTAATCAACATCTTCTCCTGTTAATTATGTTAGCTCTTTCCATAGGTTCCCTAATCCCTTCTATTTTCTTAATTTGACTTGTGTGCACCTTTTAAATTATAAATTGTTGGATTGACCTCGTTGTGTAGTATTATTTGAGTAGATTTTTATTTTGATCAAGGTTTCCTTGTTCTTGGTTCAAATCAATGTTTATTTATCGTAAAGGCCTTGTGATTTAGACTGTTAATTGACTGTGTATATTGAGTATTTGGTACTGATATGGTGGGATAAAGTTGCATGCAGCAACAAGAGGAATAAGGTGAATATGGTTATACGGTTGGATCGGTTGCACGTCGCAACAAGAGGAATAAGGGTGGATTGATATGGTGAAATAAGGATGAATGGTCATATTGATCTTGATATATGGTGGGACTGGGTTGTGCGCCACAAACTATATTATTTACTGTTATTTTTATTGTTAAGGAGGAATAAGGGAGGATTTTTGTGTTGTCTGGTGGGATCGGGTTGCACGCCGCAATAAAACTATATGTTTTCTATTTCCTGAGTTGAATTCCTTTCCGGTATTTCTTTCATTATTTGATATAGTAAGAATTGGTAACTTCGGACGACATTGGTTCACTCTAGAGGCTGTGGTGGTCATTTTCAGTTGGCTGTTTAGTTCTGTTCAATATTTCTATTATTCTGTCATTTTATATATTGTGTACATGTTTTAGTATAGGTGCCCCGCCTTATCCTCTTCAAGGTTAGGCTCGTCACTTACCAGTACATGAGGTCGGTTGTACTGATACTACACTCTGCACATTGTGCAGATTTTGGAGACGGTCCCAACGACGGTCATTAGTGAGCTCAGATCGGATATTTGTGGAGACTTGAGGTACGGCTGTTCAGCGCCCGCAGCTCCTGGAGTCCCCATCCTCTTTTCTTTTAGCTTTACAACTTCATTCAGACAACTCTATACTTATTTCAAACATTTATGTGCATTACTTTAGAATCTCGTGAACTTATGACACCAGATTCAGAAAATTGTAATAGATGATTGGTTGTTTAACTTCCGCATTTGTACTTAAAACATATCTGTTAGTTAGTTCATTATTAATGTTATTGTTAAAGCTGCTAAAAGTAGTAAAAATATTCTAACGTTGGCTTGCCTAGCAAGTGAAGTGTTAGGCGCCATCACGGTCCCGACGGTGGGAATTCTAGGTCGTGACAAGTTGATATCAGAGCACTAGGTTACATAGATCTCACGAGTCACGAGCAAACTTAGCAGAGTCTGGAGGATCGGTACGGAGATGTCTGTACTTATCTCCCAGAGGCTATGAAGTTTTGGAACAAATTTCACTTTTATTCAACCCTGTCGTGCGATTTTGTTTTCTCAATATTGATTGAACCCTCCTATTCTTATTCTCTCACAGATGGCGAGGACACGTCCGTTTCTTCAGCTGAGCAGCACCTAGAACCTCCAGCAACAACTCCTACGAAGGGCAGAGGTCGAGGCCGAGGCAAGGCCAGGGCTCAGCCCAAAGCCCGAACACCCCCAGCCGTGGAGCCTCAAGTAGAGTTTGATGAAGAGATTCCAGCTCAGACTATTCCTGCCAGACCAGCTCAGGTTCCAGAGAGGTTTATTGCCACCCTAATGCTTCAAGATGCCTTGGTCCGATTGGTGGGCCTTATGGAGAGTGTGCCCAGACCGGCGCATTTCCCATGGCACCAGCCGTATCTCAGGCTGGAGGAGGAGCCCAAAATCCTGCTACTCACACTCCGGAGCATATGGTTCCCCAGTTTCAGACTCCAGTAGCTCATCCAATCGGAATAGTTCAGCCGGTTGTTGCGGCACAACCCGGTGATGGGTCGGCTATGTCCTCTGAGGCTCTATGGAGATTGGATAGCTTTACCAAGATCTTTCTAGTTCATTTTAGTGGTGCTACTTCAGAGGATCCCCAAGAGTATCTTGACAGTTGTCATGAGGTTCTTCAGAACATGGGTATATTGGAGACCCATGGGGTCGACTTTGCTGCTTTTCAGATGACTGGTTCCGCCAAGAAATGGTGGAGGGATTATTTATTGACCAGACCTACTGGGTCGCCTACTCTTACTTGGGACCAGTTCTCCCATCTCTTCTTGGAGAAGTTTCTGCCTATCACCTTGAGAGAGGAGCGCCGCAGTCAGTTCAAGCATCTCCAGCAAGGTAGCATGATTGTTACTCAGTAGGAGATCCGTTTTGTGGATTTATCTCGTCATGATATTCTTCTTCTTCCTACTGAGAGAGAAAGGGTGAGGAGGTTTATTGAGGGTATTGCTCATCCTTTTAGATTGCAGATGGATAAAGAGACTGGGATAGAGATTTCTTTCCAGGATGAGGCCAATGTCGCCAGACGAGTCGAGATGGTTATCGGACAAGGAGGTCAGGGGTCGGACAAGACACCTCGTCATTCTGGTGGGTTCAGCGGCGCCTCATCTGGAGGCATGGGTACTTTTGGTAGAGGCCATCCTCCCAGGCTGTTCCATTCAGCGCTTCAGGCATCCCACATTGCTTCAGGGAGTCGTGGTTCTTATGTACCTCCTTCTGGGCAGCCATCCTATAGTGCACCACCAGCTCCTATCATTGCACCTCATCTTCAGAGTTATTATCCTGGTCATCTGGCTCGTCCAGGTCAGTCTCAGTCTCCACATCCACAGTATCAGGATGGATGTTTCCAGTGTGGTGATTATGGGCATATTCAGAGGACCTGCCCGAGATTATTGGGTGTTCATCCATAGCGTCAGAGTTCTCGTGCCATGGTTTTGGCACTAGTTTCTGCACCGCCTGCTCAACCAGCCAGAGGCAGGGGTCATGTATCCAGAGATAGGGTCCAGATTATTAGAGGTGGAGGTTAGGCCGTTAGAGATGGAGGCCCACCAGCTAGAGGCCGTCCCTGGGATATGGTTCAGAGTAGTGGAGCTTAGCCCCAATATTATACTTTTCCAGCCAGACCTGAGGCTGAGTCATCTGATGCTGTCATTATAGGACTGTTTCAGTTTGCAGTAGAGATGCTTTAGTTCTATTTGAATCGGGGTCTACTTACTCTTATGTGTCATCTTATTTTGCTTCATATTTGGTTGTGCCTCGTGATTCTTTGAGTGACCTATATATGTGTCCGCACCGGTGGGGGATTCTATTATTGTAGATCATGTATATCGTTGGTGTGTGGTCACTATTGGGAGTCTTGAGACCAATGTAGACCTTCTGCTCTTAGATATGGTGGATTTCGATGTTATATTGGGCATGGATTGGCTGTCACCTTATCATGCTATTTTGGACTGTCACGCCAAGACAACGACATTAGCCTTGCCGGGGTTGCCTCAATTAGAGTGGAAAGGGACTCCTGGACATTCTACCATCATGGTTATTTCTTATATGAAGGCTCGGCGTATGGTCGAGAAGGGGTGTTTGTCCTATTTGGCTTATGTTTGTGATTGTAGTGTTGAGGTTCCTTCTATGGATTTTGTGCATGTTGTTCGTGAATTTCCATAGGTATTTCCTACAGATTTGTCGGGGATTCCACCTGACAGGAACAAAACAAAACAACAACAACCCAGTAAAATCCCACTAGTGGGGTCTGGGGAGGGTAGAGTGTACGCAGACCTTACCCCTAACCTAGAGGGGGTAGAGAGGCTGTTTCCGGGAGACCCTCGACTCAGAGACAATAGATACTTGACAACAAACTCAAAAAATAATCAGCAACGTGAGAGCCAAAAAAAAAAAGGGAAGCAGTAACACAAATATTATGCAAAAGTGTGAAACACAAGTAGTAACATAAATAAAAACCACCTGACAGGGATATTGATTTTTGTATTGATTTGGCTCCGGGCACCTAGCCCATTTCCATTCCGCCATACCGGATGGTCCCACCAGAGTTGAAAGAATTGAAGGAACAATTGCAGGATTTGCTTGATAAGGGCTTCATTAGACCTAGTTTCTCGCCCTGGGTGCACGGATTTTGTTTGTGAAGAAGAATGATGGGTCTATGAGGATGTGTATAAATAATCGGCAGATGAATAAAGTCACCATCAAGAACAAGTATCTGTTGCCGAGAATTGATGATTTATTTGATCAGATTCAGGGTGACAAGGTGTTTTCGAAGGTTGATTTGAGATCTGGCTACCATCAGCTGAGGATTAGGGCATCTGATATCCCTAAGACAACTTTTCGGACGCGGTATGGCACTATGAGTTTTTGGTAATGTACTTTGGGTTGACCAATGCCCCAACAACGTTTATGGATTTGATGAACCGAGTGTTCAAGCCTTATTTAGATTCCTTTGTGATTGTGTTTATTGATGACATCTTAATATACTCCCGCAGTCGGGAGGAGCATGAGCAACACCTTAGGATAGTACTCTAGACTCTAAGGGACAGTCAGTTGTATGCTAAATTTTCGAAGTGCGAGTTTTAGTTGGATTCAGTCACTTTCTTAGGACACGTTGTATCAATAGAGGGTATTCAGGTAGATCCTAAGAAGATTGAGGCATTTCAGAACTAGCCTAAACCCACTTCAGTCAACTCAAATGAATTTTTAAGACAAAATTTAATATTTTATCAGTTTTTAACATAAAAGCCTTCCGAAAAAATACTTGATATATGCACGTAAATCGAGGAAGGCTTAAAGAAGCTACTAGAGACTTCGAAACACATAATTAGGTTTTAAAACTCTAGATGACCTATCGGGTCATCACATGGAGGGATCATGTTAAAGCTTACGTGTTAAATCAACCGTTTTCATTGAAAAGATAAAATGACATTCAGAACCCATTTTAAAGACTTAATGACACAAATGTTTCCCTTTTAAAAAAAATACAAAACATGGTCCATTTGAAGATTTTAAGACTGGTTGCCCCCTCTTTTGACCTTTTCATGCTTAGGCTTCACTAACAACTTGTTTGTATTGTTGTTACATGTTGATCCTAAACGTACACGCAAGTATACGTGGTTGTACAAGTAATATAGGATTGTAAATTCAAATATCGTACCCATAGGGATTTGTGATTAACTATTTACTAAATTATATTAATACAAGTAATATCTTTAAGTGATTCCTAAGGATTATTAACTACAACTAATCTAGAGTCGAAAACTAAGAAACTAAAGAAAATATGTTGGCGATGCGAATTCAATGGGAGAAAATATTCCAGAGTTATGGGTTAGCTAACAATCCCGTTGAGTTTTCTACTTAAATTATCTAATTAATTTATCTTGCCTATTAATTGACAATGTTAATATTGCTCGTAGCCTTCTCCCGAAGTACATTCAAGCTAACCTAACGCCTATATTCCTATGGAACTAGGATTAACAAGAACACATTTATAATTCCCGTATAATAACCAAGCAAGGTGATTAGGTATATCCTTATCCTAATCGCAAATTTGTTCCCGTTAATCAGGTTCAAGATCTCGCTCTACTCAATCTTATATGCAATCTAGAATTCCCTCTCCCTAGTTCAATCATAGATTCGTAGACAGTATTCAATTGGTGATCAAATAATCAAATTATTAAGCGCGAGATTGGATAAATAAACCAATATGATAAAATAATAAGAACAATTCAAGTTTCAAACCACAATGTTCATGTAGCACCCAAAACTCTAGAACTAATAAACTATGAAATTAAAGGGTGAGAAGAGAAGAAAGGAAAAACTAGTTAGAAGATTCCTCCAAGCGTAGTGTGTGTTCCTCCATGTGAATTCCCCTTCAAAATATATTAGATCCCCTCCAAATTAGATTTAGAACCCCTTTTATACGAGTTAGGGCAGTGTAGGGCCGAAATAACCTTGTCCTGAGCAAACTAGGAAAACTTCTCGCCTCCAGCATCTAGGGCAACATGGGGCGCTACCCCTGGCGCTGGAATGCTGAAGATTCTGTCCACGGCGCCACATGTGGCGTAGGGCGATGCATGTGGCGCTGAAATTCTACCTTTCCCATTTTTCCTCTGTTTTGGCTCTAATCTCTCACCTTTCGTCCCCAATTGCTTTCGGATGATTCCTACATATAAAAATATCACGAATAAGCATAAATCAATACATTTCACATCCGAAATCCACGAAACACGAGTAAAATATGAGGCAATATACATATAAATATATATACTTTAATAAATATCATTACATATCGTTTCATAATGTATCGTATTGTATTGTGTTGTATTATACTGTATTTGTCACGACCCCAAAACCAACTCGGTCATGATGGTGCCTATCGTGGAACTAGTCAAGCCTACACTCTTAACCAATTCGATTTCTATCATAACAAGATATTTAAATATTAGCCGTTTTCATCAGAGGAAAACCGAAATAAAAGATAAAATCAAACCCAAAATACTGTAAAAAGAGAAATCCCAAAATCTGGTGTCACTAAGTTTTGAGCCATACTACAACTGTGCCAAAATACATCAAGACAACAATTGTCTGAGAAATAACTAACATAATACACAAAGGAAGATAGGGAAGGAGAAAGGCGGGTATGCGATCGCCAAGCAGCTACCTCGCTCTCTCCGAAGATGAACCGCAACAAATGATCAATTGGCACTATCGTGACCTGGGATACCTGAATCTGCACACAAGGTGCAAGAGGTAACGTGAGTACACCAACTCAGTAAGTAACAAGCCCAAACTGTGGGCTGAGAGGTAATGACGGACTAAACCTCCACATTTATGACAAAATCAATGTACAGAAATTTAGGCATGCTTTCAGTTAACTAGACAATTCAAAGTGATAAGATAAGAACCGTTCCAAACAATTTAACATATATATAACTCAACATATTCTACATGATAATGCATTAACGGTATGAAATGCACAATGTGCTCCCACTCTCAAATACTCGTCCACTCCGTACTGTATATGGCTCGCATGGCCCAAGGAAGATCCATCCCTGAATATATATACACATCAGACAGAAGTCACTCAGTACTGAGGAAGGCCGATCCAGCCCTATGGAGAAGATGCATCTCCAGATAATGATACACCTCACAACCACTCGGTATTCTATATGGCTCAACGGCCCAGGGAAGATCCATCCCAGAATACGTATACACACCACTGACATCAGTCGCTCAGTACCGAGGAAACATGCCAATCCGCCTCATGGAGAAGATCCATCTCCAATATAAACACTTCGGACAAAATCCATGTCTAGGGAAGATCCACCCCTCAAATATCACTGCGCTCACTAGGGGCGTGTTACAGACTCTGGAGGGGCTCCTACAACCCAAATGCTAACATAAGCCAGATCTAGGCATAATCAATATAACATGATGCGACGTGCAGCCCGATCCCATATATGTCACTCAATATCAGGCTCTCGGCCTCACTCGGTCATCACTGCCCAGTCTCACTCACACGAGCTCACAATGCATGATCTAGCCCGAATCAATGATATAATGTCAAACAATAATAACCGAGATTGATACATGATAGGAAATGCATAAACAAGACTGAGTATATAATACCAATGAAACACATTAGATGATAGCAATAGACGACCGCTCGGGTCTCAACAATATCGGCTTGAAGCCTTAACATAGTATTTAGCATGATTTCTAGTATGTTCACATCAGTCACATTGCTAGAAGCACAGATATCGACAAGAGAGAACCAATAAACAGTGCCATGGAATGAACCAGGTCACAAGTCTCACGGTGCACGCCCGCACGCCCGTCACTTGGCATGTGTGTCACCCAATTCTAATCACATAACAAGTAGTTCGGGATTTCGAACCCTCATAACCAAGTTTGGAAGTGTTACTTACCTCAAACTGGATGAAGATCTACTCCGTGATGCCCTTGCCGCTCGACTCGGCCTCAAATCGCCCCGAATCTAACCAAAATCAGTATCATATCAGTAATACATGCTAAAGGAACAAAGCCCACGCGAAAATTATCAAATTACATCAAAAATCCCGAAAATGGCCAAACCCGACCCCCGGGCCCACTTCTCGGAATCCGACAAAAATTACAAAACTTAAATCCTTATTCACTCACGAATCTATACATTCCAAATCATCAAAATCCGATCACATATGACCCCTCAAATCCCCAAATCAAACCTTCAAATTTCCAAGCTCTAACCCCTCAAATTTTACCATTAGATCCCACAAATTTCATGCTTAATTAACTGAAAATCACCATAGAATTGAGTATTAGGCTCAAGTAACTTATCTCACTGAAAATCCTTGAATCTCTACTCAAAAATCACCCCAAAAGCTCCAAACCCATCTTCAAAAATGGTGAAAATAAGAAAAATTCGCAAAGGGGCCTTTTATACCATTCTGCCCAGTTACTCCACATCTGCAATCCATATTCCGTATCTGCGGTCGCCGCTTCTGCGAAAAAATTATCCGCTTCTGCCGATTTCACTAGCTCAGCACACTCCGCATCTGCGGTCTCCACTTCGCACCTGCGGGCTCGCAGGTGCGCTTGATGCGTGGCTAGAATTCATGGTTTAACATGTCATATGCCTTACATTTTATGTGCGTTAATGATAAAAATACACTTTGTATGTGCATAATGGAGTTTATTTCATGTGTAGGTGCATTGGAGATGGAAACCGAGCTAAATTGATGCAAATACATCACAAATACGCTTAAGAGTCGAAAAGGAAACACCCGGGCGTTAGCCGGGCGTTTGGCCCCTAAAACCAGGTTGTCCCTGGCGTTAGTGGGGCGTTTGGCCCCTAAAGTCAGGCTGACCCTGGCGTTAGGGGGGCGTTTGGGCCCTAACGCCAGGTCTGCCCTGGCTTTAAGGGGGCGTTTGAGCCCAAACGTCTGGGTCCCGAAGTCCAGTCAATTCCGAGTTTTGAAGAGTTTAAGTGTTTCCCGGTTGGAATAGAAGTCTCCTACATGTTTAGGGTTTATCCTAAACATATAAATAGACCCCAAAACACAACTTGAATAGGGGATTCGAAGAGAAGAAGCCATTGAAGTCAAGAAAAACTTGTGGATTACTACTCAGTGAAGCAAACATTGATTTTTATAGCTTTTAATTATTATTTTGTAGTTCAATTATGCAAGTTATTTTAGAATTGATTCTTATGAATATGAGTAGCTAAGTTCTTAATCCAGGGTTTTGGTAGACCTCGTTGGGGGATAAACTTATTGTGATATTAACATAGTTTTGATTGGTTGATTAATCTCTATTTGTTCAACTA
>MDKJ01323311.1:7500-21280 GCA_005239525.1 Nicotiana knightiana | reverse complement strand
TGATAATCCAAATTAAAGGGTTCAACCTAGAGATAGTAAGAACCCGACTTGAGCTTTTTATCAACCGTTTTGTTCAATACCCATTTGGACTTGAGGAAGCCAAATTGGGCCAAATCATTCTCTAATTCAGAGGTATTGAGTGGGTAATTGAGTGTTGATAGCTATAATACACCCGGACCAATAAAATAAGCTTTAAAGTTTATGTCCCATTAGGCAAACACCTAGGCGAAGTTCATAACCCTAGGCTTACAATATTTGAAAAACAACAAAAACAATTTTCTAGTTTTATTCTTAAATTGCAATCGTAGTTTAAATTAGACATTAAACAACCCAATTTTGCGGAAGTACAAATTTATATATACAATTACATGCTATGATATATATTGTTAACTCCCACACATATAGCTCTTTGCGGAATTCGACCCCGAATTTTGTTGGTTATTATTATTGCATCGAATGTTTTATAACCTTGAATTGAGGTGTGAAATTGGACGAGATCAATTTTTGGCGCCATTGTCGGGGAGTTAAAAATGGTGCTAGCTATATATTTAGGTGTGTTTTTGGGAATGTCTTCTTTTCTTTCCTTTTTCTAACGTGTTGAGTATTGTTGGTGCAATCATGGCAAACAACGAGCTCGGAAGCATAGCTTGGGGATGTGAACGTTGAGGATGATCAAATGGATGAGGTCCCTCTTGAAACTCAAGCCAATAGACGAGGCCGAGCGCCTCAGGACAATTACCCCTCCACCCCCACATACACAACGAGTGGCTCCACACTGGGTGTTGCCGAATCAAAGGTGCGCAAGTGCAATAGTCCCTCCCCGTATTAGGGCGGGAAACTTCCAAATAACCAGCATGATGCTCACTTTTCTCGAGCAATGAGGGTTCTTCACAGGTGCACCGGGTCAAAATGCATATAACACTTGAAGGGGTTTGTAGATACGTGTTAGGGGCGTAAACAAACTAATGTATCCGAGGATGCTTTGAGGCTAAGGATTTTTCCCTTCTCTCTACGGGGGAAAACTTTAGATTGGTTGGAACGATTGCCAAATCATTCCATTCATTCTTGGGATGAACTAACGGAGAAATGAATTTCTATTTACTTCTCTCTCGGGCACATGGCTATTCTTCGGGATGAAATTCTAGCATTCAAACAAGAGCCCAATGAACTACTACACGAGATATGGGAAAGATATGGAACAATGGTAATAGAGTGCCCCCACAACGATATGACGGAGAACATGATTCAACAAACTTTCTATCAGGGAATCAATACCACCAACCAATGTGTAGGGAATCAACTTGCCGGTGGGAACTTCATGACTACGCCTTATGTGGAGGCGTGTGAAATTTTGGATGAGATGGCGAATACTTCACCGGAATCGAAATCTAGAGCCAATGTTCCAAAAGGTGATCTCAATATGATTCTTCTTCATAAAGGGTTACATGACCATGGATAAGCCATAGCCGAATTGACAACCACCATGAACCAATTGACAAAGGCTCAACTTCAACAAGTGCAAAATCCGAGGCAAGTCAATGCAATGGAGGGAGTAAATATGATGACAAAGAGTGGACAATTTTGTGCAAGATGATTCTTATAACGACCAAGAGGAAAAGGTCCAATATGTGTAACTTTCAAGGTAAAATAAAAAACTTCCAAGGCCCTAGTCAACAACAATAGAGACCTTCAAATAATAAAGGCAATCAGAATTATCAAAATCAAGGTAATTGGAGTGATGGAAACAATCAAGGCCATTGTAATAACAATAATCAAGGCAATTGGAGTGGAAGAAATAATCAAGGGAATTGGCATAACAACAATAACCAAGGCAACTGGGGAGGAAATAATCAAGGCAGGTGGAATAACAATCAAGGAAATCGTGGGTCCAGTTTTCAAAGGCCTTCGATGTATCAAAAACTGAGCAACCCACCTCCTTATCCTTTCCATGGTCCTAGTTCTCCCAAAAATGAAATGGGTCGTATTGAGAACATGTTAAAGAAAATGATGGAGAAGAATATCGATTCAGATGCTCAATTTGCTTCACACAACACATCGATCCGCAACTTAGAAGTGAAAATGGGGCAATCTCTGAAGTTTTAAATTCTCGTCCTAAGGGGGAACTACCAAGTGACAAGGTGGTGAAACCAAAGGGTGGGAATAATACGGGGCATGCCATGGCCGTTACTACAAGAAGTGGAAGAGGTGGGAATGCACCTACCTCAAGTCAAAAACAAATTATGGATGGTGAGAAAGTGGTAGAAAAAGAGTCAATTGGAATAACAACAATCAAGGCAATTGGAGTGGAAGAAATAATCAATGGAATTGGAATAACAGTAATAACCAAGGAAATTTGGGGAGGCAACAATCAAGGCGGGTGGAATAACAATCAAGGAAATGGGGGGTCAAGTTTTCAAAGGCCCCCGATGTATCAACAACTGAGCAACCCACCTCCTTATCCTTCCCATGGTCTTAGTTCTTCCAATAATGAAATGGGTCATATTGAGAACATGTTAAAGAAACCGATGGAGAAGAATGTCGATTATGATGCCCAAATTGCTTCACACAACACATCGATCCGCAACTTAGAAGTGAAAATGGGGCAATCTCTAAAGTTTTAAATTCTCGTCCTAAGGGGCACTACCAAGTGACATGGTGGTGAAACCAAAGGGTGGGAACAATACGGGGCATGCCATGGCTGTTACTAAAAGAAGTGGAAGAGGTGGGAGTGCACTTACCTCAAGTCAAAATCAAATTGTAGATGATGAGAAAGTGGTAGAAGAAAAAGAGATCCTGCACAATATGGTGCAAGCAAATGATGAAATACGGATTGATATTGATGACATGGTAGAAGAGACTCAAGAGGAAACGAATACGTCTAGGATCATGTGATTGACATATCAAAACTCGTAGCTCAAAAGTCTAAGGCACCATTTCCTAAGACACCTCCTCCATATCCTCAAAGGCTTTCCAAGAAAAATGGCGAGAATCAATTCAAAAAGTTCATTAATATGATGAAGAGTCTCTCGATAAATGTGCCATTAGTTGAAGCCTTGGAGAAAATTCCCGGTTATGCAAAGTTTATAAAGGACTTGGTGAAAAAGAAGCGGTCGCTAAATTTTGAAACTATCAAAGTCACTCACCAAGTGTGTGAAATTGTGAATTTGATGGCTCCTAAGTTTGAAGATCCCAGTGCTTTCAGAATCCCTTGTACCATTGGGAGTACCGAGTTTTCTAAAGCTCTTTGTGGTCTTGGGGAAAGTATCGATTTGATGCCCTATTCAGTTTTCAAGACTTAAGCATTGGGCAACCAAGACACACATCTATGAGATTAGAAATATCCGATCATACAATAAAGAGACCATTTTCCACTTCCCTTCCTTGACCAAATGCTTGATAGGTTGGCCGGACGTTCTTTCTATTGCTTTTTAGATGGATATTTGGGCTACAACCAAATCCTCATTGCCCTAGAAGATCAAGAGAAAATAACTTTCACTTGTCTTTATGGCACTTTCGCTTTCAAGCGGATGTTATTTGGCTTATGCAATGCACTGACAACTTTTTAATGGTGTATGATGGCGATCTTTATAGATATGGTAGAGGACTACCTTGAAGTCCTCATGGATGACTTCTCGTTAGTTGAGGATTCCCTTGATGATTTCTTGGCATATTTGGATAGAGTATTGGCAAGGTGTGAAGAAACAAACTTGGTGTTGAATTGGGAGAAATGTCATTTTATGGTCGAGGAAGGCATTGTCCTTGGCCATAAAATTTCAAATAAAGGCATAGAGGTCAACAAGGTGAAGATAGAGGTGACTTTTAAACTTCCACCTCCAACTTCAGTGAAAGGCGTGAGAAGTTTCTTGGGTCACGCTGGGCTCTACCAGCGTTTCATAAAGAATTTTTCCAAAGTGGTGAAACCTGGTGCAAGATTTTAGAGAAATTTGCTAAATTTCACTTCAATGATGATTACATGATAGCCTTTGAATTGCTAAAATTCAAGTTGACAACCACTCCCATTATCACTGCTCATAATTGGAGTATTCCTTTTGAGCTCATGTGCGATGCTAGTGATGTAGTGGTTGGAGCCGTTTTGGGACAACATATCAACAAGATTTTTCATCCGGTATACTATGCTAGTAAGACCATGAATGATTCCCAAGTCAATTACACCGTTACAGAGAAAGATCTCCTTGCCATTGTGTTTGCCATTGAGAATTTCCGCCCATACTTGATGGGTGCCAAGGTTATTGTTCATACGTATCATGTGGCACTTTACTATCTTATGAGCAAGAAAGATTCAAAATCTCGGTTGATGAGATGGGTACTATTGTTGCAAGAGTTTGATATTGAAATCCAAGATAGAAAATGGAGTGAAAATCAAGTGGCAGACCACTTTTCTCATTTGGAGGAGGAGGGGAGGCCGCATGATAGCCTTGAAATCAATGACTCCTTCCACAATGAGAAAATCTTGGCTATTTCAATGAAAGAGGTGCCATGGTTCACCGATCTAGAAAACTTCCTTATGTGTGGAATCATCCCGGATGAGTTCTCTTCAAATGAAAGGAAGAAGCTCAAACAGAATTTTCAAGATTATTATTGGGACGAACCATACCTTTTCTGGATTTGCACGGATGGGGTAATTAGAAGATGTGTACCGGACGAAGAGAAAAATGTTATTCTTGATGCTTGCCATTCTTTGCCTTATGGTGGTCACCATGGCGGAGCAAGAACGACATCCAAAGTGTTAAGTAGCGGTTTTTATTGGCTCACTCTCTACAAAGATTCAAGTGATATGGTGAAAAGATGTGATGAATGCCAACGGGCCGTGGAATCTCGAAGAAGAATGAAATAACTATCACTACGATTTTGGAGATTGATATCTTTGATGTGTGGGGTATTGACTTCATGGGTCCTTTTGAGTTCTTGTGGAAACACCTACATCTTGGTCACATGAAGTTAATTATGTGTTTAAATGGGTGGAGGCCGTTTCACCACCCAACAATAAAGTGAGAAGTGTTGTGGCGTTCTTGAAGAAGAATATTTTCACAAGATTTGGTACTCCGCGGGCTATTATAAGCGATGGGGAGTCAAATTTTTGCAACAAGGATTTTAACACTTTGCTTAGCAAGTATGGTGTCACTCATAAAGTTACGACTCCCTATCATCCACAAGCTAGTGGTCAAGTGGAAGTCTCTAACTGGGAGATAAAGAGTATCTTTTCCAAATAGTGAATGCTAACCGGACGGATTGGTCAAAGAAGTTTGATGATGCACTATGGGCTTATCGGACTTCTTTCAGAACTCATATCGGGATGTCTCCATAACAGTTTTGGCAAAGCTTGTCATCTTCCAGTGGAACTTGAGTACAAAGCTATGTGGGCGTTAAAGAAGTTGAATCTTGATTGGGATGCCGTCGCTAACTTGCGGGTTGCACATTTTGATGATGTGGATGAGTTCTGGTACCATGCATATGCAAGTTCGTCCTTTTACAAAGAGAACATGAAGTACCTTCATGACAAATACATTGCAAACAAAGAGTTCAAGGTGGGAGATCTTGTTTTGTTGTTCAACCCACGAATGAAGATGTTTCCGGGAAAGCTGAAATCTAAAGGGAGTGGTCCCTTTGAAATTGTGGGTGTGACACCTTTGGTGTATTGGACTTGAAGAACAAAAATGATGAGGTATTCCGAGTCAGTGGTCACCAGATGAATAATTATATGGGACAAGTTGATGATGGCCATGTGGTGACAGTTATTCATTTGAAGTGATAGTAATCTGCATCGTGCCACGATGTTAAATCAAGCGAATCTTGTGAGGCAACCCATGTTTCCTTTTCTTTTTATTTTCTTCATTTGTAGATGGGTTTTATTTTTGTGCTAACTGGATTTGAAGTGTGTGTTGCAGGGGTGAGTGTGCTTTGCAGGAACTGTGATCAGAAAATTGGCTAAGTATGGAAAAAAGTGTGTAACACACATGTATTATGCGGACCGCACAATTGTGAGTGCTATAGTAGAAGGGAACTGTGGCCGCACAATTGTAGTACGGACCGCACAAATTGGAAATAGAAAATCTAAACTCTCTGAAGTTTGGTCTGTCAAAGAATTTTCCAAAGTGCGACCGCACATCAAAATCTGCGGTCCGCAACAAAAATCTGCGGTCGCACGACAAATTCTATGGACCGCAGATCGACAACAACTTTTTAGCCCCAGGTAACAGAGTGCGGACTGCATAAGAAATTTTGTGGCTGCACTCATCACTCTGTCCCTCTTAGTCAGACCATCTGTATAAATAGTGAACCTAGGGCTACAGTACGTCTTTTCCCTCTCTGAGCATTCAAATATCTAACATATTGAAATCGTCGGTTCAATCATCTGCCACAATGAATCCACATCTCTGTTGACTCATTTACAATACTTCATATCTGGTATGCTTCAGTTACTCATAGAATTTATCAATTTTTAATTTAATTTACAATTTTTAGGTAGTTTTAGGCCATTTGTCAGTAGAATAATTTTACTACCATGTGGGTTTAAATTTTGTTGGGTCAACTGTTAATTTCTCTATGGGGAATGTGTGAACTAATTTTCATGCTTAATTGTTAATACCATTGTGCAAAAATTGAAAACCCTAGAAAGTCTGCTCGTAATTATTTTGAAATCTGCGGCCACACAAGAAATGGTGCGGTCTGCAGAAGTTGAGATTAAGGGTCATTGTTCAAGCATGATTTTTCGGTCACACTTAATTATGCGGACCGCAAAAATCCCATCACGATCGCAGAAAATTGAGTGCGGCCACAAAACAGCCCAATCTCTGTCTTTAGAGAGTTGACATTTTGGTGAGTCTGATAAGAGGCCGCGATGATAAAAGTGTTGACCGCACTTCAAATCTGCGGTCGCACTAATAATATTGCAGACTTGAGATTCATTGTTGTGGCCTCAAGATCAAATTGTGCGATCCGCACAGCCCATCCTGCAGCTGCACTTGTAATTATGCGGACCGCACTTCCTCACCCTGTAAGCATGTTTTACAATTTGTGTTTACTGTCTGTTCCCACTTGAATTACAACTGACTATTGATGTTGCGTGTTATAGAAAATGGTTAGATCTCAAGGCCGTGGAGATACGTCAAAGGGGAGGGGTGAACCTTTCCGAGGTCGAGGAAAAAGTACTTTACCCCTCGCCTTCCAAAAGATGATCACCGAAAGCTATAGCCGGACGAGAAAGAAATCCAGAGCCCTCCGTATCTAGTTCATTTGCCCCATCTCTGGATGCATCGGAGGGCGACTCAATTCAAGAACAATCAGCTGTCCAATCAAAGCCACAGGAAAGGTATCAACTCCGGGATGAGCCTTTCCCCTAGCATAGCACCTCCGAGGGTTCAGAGAGTGCCAGTTAGGCTTCAGAGCCCTCCTCTACACGTGTCCCTAAGGCACCTATTGTTGATGATATTCCAGATGATGGCTGAGGGGGAGAAACCACAGTTGTCGGCCTTGAGAGGTCGAAGAAGAAAGAGGTATGGGAGGAGCGGTTCGTCAGTCTAGCTGCTTTCACTAGCTTCTATGGGTGGTGGCCAGTGAGATCGCTCACTTTTGAGTGACAGTTCCAACTTAAAGATCTTGACAAGTATAATCTGGTAGTATTGAGACAGTTCCGAGTGCGGAAGAGGTGGATGTGGTTCACCTAGACTTTTGTGGACGCCAAGGTGTATTTGGTCCAAGAGTTCTAAGCCAACGTGGCGCACATAAAGAAAGGGACCAAAGTGACAAAAGTAAGGAATCTGAAAGTTAGATTTGACCAACACACACTAAACTCCTATTTGGGGTTTGAGGATATAGAGCCTCCACAGTACTTGGAGAAGCTGGTGATGGGTGATGCAGCTCGTCTATGGCTAGCTGAGATTCTTGCAGCCCCGGGGCCACCACCACCATGGATCACATCAGGGGTTCCTATTCAACAGAACACCCTGAACTCCGAGGAGAATGGATGGCAGACCTTCATATGTAGGAGAATTGACCCGTGCCACAATGAAACCAATCTACCTATTCTACGGGAAGCTCTAGTTGCCTCCATTATGTCCGGGTACCTGATCAATGTGGGTGCGATGATGTTGTCCAACATGTTAGTGGCCGCCACGCAAGCTAACACCTCCTACCCGTATCCCAACACCATTACTGAGTACCTTACGGATGCACGGGTAGAGCCTAGAGATTTGACACGAAGGTTCAGGAGAAAAAGCCTTTCTCTTGGTATTCTCTAATGGATGCACACAACCCAAAGAGAAAGGGTCAGCCGACTACTACCGTAGGCCAGTCTGATGAGTCATCAGTGGTAGCTGCAGAGTCAGCAGATATGCCTTCCACTTCTCCTAGGGCCGCTGCCTCTAAGGCCCAAGTACTTTTTTTGTTTGATCAAATGATTAATATAGATTTGAAATTCCTTCAGTAGAGCCTTTAGCTAGTGCAGCTTCGATGTCTCCATCTTCAGCCTCACTGCCATCCATCTCGGCTTTGAAGCCGGTGCCTATGCGCTCTGCTCCACTCTCTGCGCTGCAAGTCTCTTAGACACTAGCGATCCTCGACAACCGGATATAGATAGCTACTGCAAAGTTGTCCGACATATCCAGTCATGTTGTAGTGCGTACGAACCCGATTTGAACTTTTTATCAATAGTTTTGTTCAATACCCATTTGGAATTGAGAAAGCCAAATTGGGCAAAATCACTCTCTGACCGAGAGGTATTGAGTGGGTAATTGAGTGTTGATAGTAATAATACACCCCGACCAATAAAATTTTATGTCCCATTAGGCAAACACATAGGTGAAGGTCATACCCTATGCTTTTACAACATTTGAAAAACAACAAAAACAATCTCCTAGTTTTATTTCTTAAATATCAATCGTAGTTTAAATTAGACTTTAAAATAACCCAATTTTGTGGAAGTGCAAATATAGATATACAAACTCACACGCTACGATATATATTACTAACTCCCACACAAATAGCTCCCTGTTGAATTCGACCCCGACTCTTGTTGGGTATTATTATTGTATCGACCGTTTTCATAACCTTGAATGGAGGTATTGTCGTGCCCCCTGTTTCTCGCGAAATTGTGTTTTGACATATTTTGGGACAACTCCTATTTTGAGAGGGTAGGGAATTGGAATTGAGAGAGTCGTCACCTAATAGATTAAGGTGCGTGAGGGAACCTAGAGCAGATAACTCATATAACCAGTTTACATCACCAGAGATCGAGTAAGGGCTTAAGTTACCTCGAGGGGAAGGTGTTAGGCACCCCTCGAGGTCCACAACGGTGGATCCCGACCGAACTTAAATTAAGAGAATTAGTCTAAGGGGAAGAAAGCAATTTGGAAAAATGAAGTACTTAATTTATTTTAAAACAGGAATAAAGGGGGGGGGGGGGGGGGGTCCTAAGATTTTTAGCCTATAAGATCACCCCGTGCAATATTTTGTAACTCCCTCAAGTCGGGGTGTTACTTATAGTACTTAGCACATGGACTATCATCTCCTTACTACCCCATTACTATCTTTAAGCTGTTACATAAGAGTTCTAGTTGATTCTAGCTCGTTCCATATGGGTGCACTACCCGTCCTTTATATATGGCCCTGGAGGTATTAGGACCTCTATTTGGGATAGTTCTAGATCCAACCTATGTTGCTAAAAAATGTAGAAGTCTAGGCGACAAGCAAAACAATTAGGACTTTTAGATAAAAGGTAAATATTGGCTCATATTGTTCTCCACATATAAAACAACAAATGCACGTAGTCGATTCAGCAAACTTTGAAATCCTATAGGCAGAATATCTATGTGAGAAAACAGAGTGCAGTTTATTAAGGCGAGTGTTAAGACCTATTGTTTTCCTACTGATTTTATTCAGTATAATCTGGGCACTTCAGGAAGTAATACATTAGAAATATAATTCTAGAATTATTATTAAGTCCTACAAGTATATTGCCTAAGTGATTGACAATGGAGATTGAATTCAGAACCAATTAATGGAATCCTATAGGCATGGTTTCCACAAGTTTAATGGTTACAGACCTATAGACATAATTTCTAGGTGTAGCACCGATTTTAACTTTATAGAGACATGTTTTATTTCCCTTTTAATCCTATATGAATGCTTTCTAATTATCTGAATTGATTTTGATCCTATAGGCATGACATCTATCATCTGAATTATTTTTTGATCCTTTAGGCATGATTTCTAGGGTTGAAACTGACTTTAATCCTATATGAATGGTATCTATTATTGACTTTATTTAACCCTATAGGCATGAAATCTAGTGAGTAGTAACACATGTAGGAATTGTACACATTGCTAGAAAACAATCAAATCAAATAGTGGGGTCCTATAGGCATGCTGGCTAATGCACGTCTGTTAGACATATTGATAGATCCTATGGGCAGGATTTATAATGCCGTTATAATATCAATCCTATAGGCAGTATCTCTATTGATGCAAATATAAAAATCAGAATTAATACCATCAGCGAAAGTCCTATAGGCAAGATTTCTAAGCACAAATATAGAATTCATACAGTTTTTACCAAATGAACAGAATTAACAGCATAGCTGAAACCCTATAGGCAGGATTTCTACCCAGTTTAACAAAAGGAAATAACAAAAGCCCCCAACTTTACTAAATATCCTCAGAATTTGTTTATTACAAAGTTATTACAGACCAGAATAGCAAATGAATTATATAATAGTAATAAGATATACTAAAGGGAGCCTTCATTAGGCCAAATAAATCTGGGGACCAGGTCGTCCAACCATAACAACTTTGAGGTACATCATAGTGATTCACCCATAGCACATTAGAACCAGGTTTCTGATGTGTCAAAGTTCCCAAGGGCCTCAGGTACACAGGGAAATGCTCATACCAGAATCACACATTCAGAAGATAGCTCACAAGAGATTGGGAACCAATTCCCAGTGTGTCAGAGTTCACAGGAGTCTCATGTGGACCCTGAGCATTGGTCACACTGGGGTGGTTGAGAACCTAAGGGACTAGAGTGGAGGTTTTAAAAAATCAACATATAAAAAGGAAGTAGGGGCAGATTTCAAAACAGTTTGGTTTCAGAAGAAACAAGGTTTAGAACACAGAATTGCATTCAGTAAACAACAAAGTTTGTCGAGTACATAGCTTCAGAGAGACCTAATCATACTAAGTGAGCATGCTGACATTTAGGACAACCATTGCTTAATAACAGAATCATATTAAGGCAAACAGTTCGGTTGAACAAGTTGGGCAGGACATATTAAGTAACCATAGAAATCTGTGAGGTGAGGATTAATGAACTAATTTCAAGTTAATGGTATCATAAAGATGCTAAGTTCAGAACAGGTGCAAGATCAGCAAATAGTGCATGAAACAAGTTAAACATTAAGCTAGCTTGTAGGAGGATTCATATTATTCAAAAATAGTTAATCTTAAACTAACAATATTAACCATGAGATTAGAAGAGAGTCACATGTTGTTCAGGTAACACTGATTATGAAAACATGGAGAATGAAACGACAAGGGATTAGCGCTTACCAGTTAAGTAAATATGCTACAGTAATTAAGTTCCAGAATCACTTAGCCTTGGCTTTCAGCCGACCAAGACTATAAACAATGAGCACAAAAGCAGAGTAAACGAACTAAGTTTTAGTGAGAATATGAGAGTTTGAGTCCTATCTAAAGGGAAGAGGGCAAAAGGTTTAAATAGTATTCGATTAAGCAGACATATAAGGGAAGAAATCAAACATACACAAATAAGAATGGACGTTAAACTCAGAACCAATTTAAGTCAGAGTTCAGTCAATTAACAGGTGTAATAGCGAGTAATCAGGCGAGTACAACTCAAAATAAGGAAAACATCATATAAACCAATCAACAGTCAGATGCTAGGCAAAATAAGGTAAAGAAATAATGAGAACAGGGTAAATAGAACAGAATAAGGAAAATATCAGTATCAAACGAGAAAGGAAAGAGCAAAGATCTCAGTAAAAGATTTCAAGCCCTAATTTTAGACAAAACCATAAAATCAGCAGAGATAAAAAACGAGAGTCACATGCTTTATAGGATGCACATAGACGAGAACACATTCACAGAACGCATAATCAAACAGATCTGGCCCTAAAATAAAAGGTTCGAAACCCTACTTTTAGGTAAGCCATAAAATAAATAAAAACAAAAGTAAAGAATCAAATATTTTGTTAAAGTGAACATAGACAGGGGTTATTCATAGAACCAAACTAGTTCTGGTTCGATTAAGAAGATTTGAAATACTAAATTTGGGTAAGTAAACACAAATTTAAAAAAGAAAAAGAAGATTTATATGGAATAACATAAAAAAATAAGGTTAAAACCAGCTTTGGTTTAAATAGGAAAGATCTAAAAACCCTAACGTTAGGGTTAAGTAAGAATCAATGAAAGATACGAAAGATATTCGTACTTACATAAAAAAGCTGATGAATATAGATGGAAACAATCACTAGGCTAGAGATTTGAACCATCCTGGGTTCGATCTCTACAGAATCTTCTTGCCATTTGAGGCAAGCAAATTAGGCAACACCAAAAATGGGTAGCCGGTGAGGAAAGGGGGCAGATAAAGTAAGGAATCACCGAGTGATTCCATTTCTGGGTTGGAATCAAAGGGGAGTTGGGGATTGCAGCGCTAGGGTTTCAGAAGAGATGGGGAGGAAGATGAGAGTGTCTGGTGATGGAGGATAGGTGGAAGTGGTTAGGGTTTAGGCGGGTTAGGTTAGTTAAAGGGGTGGGATGATTGTGGACCGTTGATTTTAGAAATCAACGGTCCTGATTTAAAGGTGTCGGGTCGGGTTTTAAACGGGTCCAGGGATTGGGTTAATGGGTATTAGGATATTGGACTGGTGTAATTGAGTTAGGTCCGAAATTAATTAAGAAAAAGGCCTAGATTTTAAATACCCAATTAAATTAGTAAAATAATTTATATAAAAATAATTAATAGTAAACAAATGTCATTTGTGCATGAAAATGATTTAAACTAATTACTCAACATTATAAGAATATAAAAATTCATTTTTATATAAATAATGTAATTATACATATATATGGGCTATTATTGAAAAATATGCAATTTTAGCCTTAGGATGCAAATATAATAATAATAAACATATCAAAATTTTTTAAAGCTTAATGTGGATATAGATAGTGAAAATTAAATAATAAATCATTATAAAATTACTTGTGATTCAATTAACAATTATTTTTGCAAGAATAAATTGATTAAAAACCCTTAAAAATTATGGAAAATTGTGGAAAATTACTTGACGATGCTCATGCACTATTTTGAAGGTATATATGTATTTATTTGAGAAATATGAGGAAAACATTAGGTATCAACAAGTATGACATTGGACGAGATCACCAAGCTACTTTCCTTCTTAGGTACATCCATTTTCATGGTTTGTCTCCTAAGTTCATAGACAGTAAGATTACCAATTAATTCATCCAGTGGGAGAGTGGAAATATTCGTTGATTCCTGAGTGACAGTGATTTTGCTCTCCCAAGTGATAGGCAGAACCCTAGTCAGTATCTTCTCGACTCTATCTTCTTCTAAAATAATCCTTCCAAGAGACTTTAGCTCATTTGTCAGTACAGTGAATCTTGTGTACATCTCTTGAATGGTTTTTTCTTCCTTCATAGAAAAGTTCTCATATTGAGAGTACAGTAGAGTTCCTCTGGACCTCTTCACCTGAGGTGTTCCTTGATGAGCCACTTACAATGTGTC
>ML439585.1:0-21538 GCA_005239525.1 Nicotiana knightiana | reverse complement strand
AGGTGCGAAAACACTGTCCAGACAGTGTGTTTTTATACACGGGTCTTAACACATTTTTCTCATATTCTTCTTCCTTGGGGCGATTTCCACCATTGTTGAGGGGCTAACGGCCTGGTCATTTAAGGTAAGTAAAATCTACTCTAATATTAGCTTCATGCATGGATTTCTAGCTTAATTAACTACCTAAATTAGTGAAAAATCAAGAATTGGTAGTAACCTAGAGCTTGCGATAATTTGAGAATTTACTCGTGAATTTGCTATGAAATCAAGTAAGAATCGTATATTAATGATCCTTAGGCTTTGGGTGAGTGTTCCCTTCAAGAATTATTGGAATCCGAGCGTGTGGGCCCGGGGTTAGATTTTGGGAGTTTTTCAAGAATGTTGAATTATTGAATAAATAGGATAATTTCCATACTTTGAGCATGCATTGATGTCATTGTACCGTATTTTTCTAGTTGTGAGTCCTCGGGTGTAGAGTTTGGAGATTCGTGCGCATCCTTGGTCCGAGGGGTAGATTCGACACGAGGTGAGTCTCCTTTCTAACCTTGTAAGGGGGAATTGTCCCCCTAGGTGATTTAAATGCTATATGTGATAATTTGTGGGGGGCTATGTACGTACAAAGTGACGAGAGTCCGTACGTAGCGACTATTACTATTATGTCCGGGTAGTTAGGCCCACATCATGCCATGTGTTTTACTTGATATGAACTATATGCGTGCTGAATTAACATTTCATGTTGCTTACGTCCCCGAAGTTATGAAATTTTAGAAAAACTTGTAAGAAATTGTTCATGGAAAGGTATTCTCTTTTAAAAAGGAATAATGTATGTGCATGTGACCGCTTCGCAATTTGTATTCCGCGAGCAGAGTGTGATTTCCCCCACTCTTATGGGAACGGGTCGTACGCCACGGCGGATTGAGAGATGCACTTTTGGGATGGGCCGATCGATCCTCGACAGTGCATAGAGACGTTGAGAGACGCACTTTTGGGACAGGCCGATCGATCCTCGACAGTGCGTAGAGAGGTTGAGAGATGCACTTTTGGGAAGGGCCGATCGATCCTCGGCAGTGCATAGAGAGGTTGAGAGATGCACTTTTGGTACGGGCCGTTCGATCCTCGGCAGTGCATAGGATTGAGTACTTTGTGGAGAGGTGCACTTTTGGTACAGGTCGTTCGATCCTCGACAGTGCACGGGCGTGACTATCTTATGACTCCGGCCCGTTGTCCTTAACCTGCATGCGTATGATTTATTTTTTTACTAAATTTCATGAAATTGATCTGACATATATTTGGGAAAAAGTGAAGTGGTAATTGTTTTATTTATCCCCAGTATTCTTCCTGGATTTCAGTATCTTACATATATACTTGTTGCTTCACTGTCCTTACATGCCTACTGATTTTATTCTGTTAAATTATACTGTTGGACCTTAGTGAGTGTCATGTCGGCCTCTCGTCACTACCTCTTCGAGGTTAGGCGGGATACTCACTGGGTACATATATATTTATGTACTCATGTTGCACTTCTGTACTTAATTGTACAGGTTCTGGGGCTGGTGTTTTTGGTTATCCGGCCGGAGCTTGACATATATTCTGGACCTGACTCCATGGTGAGCTGCCTCCCTTGGCGATTCTCAGCTGTGCTATGGAGTTATCTTTTATTTATTTGTGTCGACATTCATTCAGACAGCAGTACAACTTGTATCATCTTTTGTATATTCTACTAGTTCGCCTATTGACTTGTGACACTAGTTCCTGGCACGCACATAGTAGATTCTTATTTTGGGACTGTATATATATTGGATCACGATCATTTTGGCTGTATGTATTTAAATTGGTAAATGTTTCCGCCTTTATTTAAATGAGCTAAGTTTAAAACTTTGGGAAATATGTGGGATTGGTATGTTAATAAGGAAAATCTCACTAGTAAACATCTGTTGGCTTGCCTGACTCTGGTGTTGAGCGCCATCACGACCCGTGTGAGATTTTGGATCGTGAAAGGGAAGCAATTCGAAAAAATCAGTACAGAACACACAAAATCATAGGTTCGAAGAAAACATCACAACTATTCGAAGAGATACACATAGTCAGTAAGGAGTATCAGATAAACAACCATTAAATCAATAATCAGAACCATTAAATGATAATCAGCACCAGAGTTCAGAGAAACCCTAAGCGAGAGGAATAGTAGAGATTCAGGAAATCTAACCATGAATTAGAGTAAGAAACATAGAGCACATAGAGAGTCTATACACGTTAGCTAAACATAGCAAACAGACGGACTAAAACCCTAAAATTGGGGTTTTCAGTAAGAAGTTTTGAATCAAAATGTATTAAAAGAGAAAAGCATAAAATAACATTAAAGCAGAAGTAAAAGAAATTGATTTTCGAAAGGGGTTTGTGAAACCCTAGTTTTAAAAATTGAAAGATCATTTAAAGATGAAAATTTTAAGGGAAAAACATAGAAAAGCTTCGTAATACTATAGATCTAAAGTAGATATAGAATAAATCGAAAGACATAGGGTTAGGGTTTCGTGGAACCCATAGAAGTAGGAAGAACCTCAAATACGTGCACCGGCCTAAGCTGGAACAGGTCGTAATCCTTACTCAAACGGTCGGGGAGGCCGAAAAGTGGCATGGGACCATGGGAGATGAGTTGGACCGCTCCAGGTTCGTCTGAGAGCCCCAGAGTATCACTGGACCGGTGCGAAGTGGACAAATAGCCATGAGACGATGAAGAGACATGGTTTCTGGTGAGAGAACCAACCGGAGAAAATGACCGGACTCCATCAGAGAAGAGAAGCCAAAAGAGGCTTCTAGAGAGAACTAGAGAGTAACAAAGAGAGATAGAGAAAGAGTGAGTGTTGAGAGAATGAGGGGTCGGAGGGGGTAGTGATTGAGAGTTAATTAAGGTAACGTTGATCTGGACCGTTGATCTCAATTGATCAACGGTTCAGATCAGGTGTGGGGTTGGGCCGGGTATGAACGGGTTTTGGGCTGGGTTGGTTAGGTATTAAAGGGTCAGGTGGGTTGGGTTTAATACTGGTTATAATTTAAATAGAAATGGGCTAAATGTTAAATACCCAATTAAATAAGATAATTAATTAATAAAATAGCTAATAATTGTGTAAAAAATAAATAGATTGAGACCAGATAAATGAAATTAAGGCGATTGACTAAGATATAAAAATTATAAATGATCTTTTATTGACTTTAAAAATGGTATAAATGCACATTTGTGCTATAATCGCAAAAACTGCTGAAATTAACTAAACAATGTCAATATTGACTAATTTGTGAAATAATAAAATCCTAAGGGAATTAAATAGGATATAAATAAAATGTTGAGCAAGAAAATGATTTGAAATTATATCATTTATGAATAATTATGGAATATAAAGTGTTAAATGAACAGCAAAATAATCTGATAAAAATACGAAAAGCTGTGAGAAAATACCAGTTACTGTAAGGAGTGATTTTGAAAGTATGTATACAAGTTTGAAAATAATTTGAGGAAAAATTGGGTATCAACAGCTGCTCCTCTTTACCCGGAAAGGATAAAAGAGTTGTTGGGTAAAGATAGGATGGCCAATTTTGACCGGAGGGAAATAGTATGAAAGATTTAGGCCGCACCCTGGTTTCTGAGCTGCCTAAATATCCCTGGTTGTACAGGAATCAGGTCGTATGTAGTTCATAAGTCACCGACGAAGTATACCGGTGCAGTCTCACAAGGACGGACGCAAGGTGCAAGGTAATGTGAACAAAATGGCTTACGGGGTGGTTAGGAGAACTGGAGCGGTCCGCTCCTGCCTGGCTGGCTGTTCTTAACCGGATTTCCTGCAAACGAATAACAAGCAAGATTGTGCGTAATTTAAACATGATGCAAATTCCTATTGGACTATGAATGTTGTCTTTGGACGGTTGAGGATGACGTCCTTAGACCATCATGTCCTGGGCCATGAATCGCTTGATGCGGGATTCGCATGCTATGAAATGATGTTCTCGGGCCATGAGGATGGTGCCTCCGAACCATGATGCCTATGAACAATGATATGCAGAGTGATAAAAAGGGATCCGCGGGCCATGAAATGATGTTCTCGGGCCATGAGGATGGTGCCTCCGAACCATGATGCCTATGAACAATGATATGCAGAGTGATAAAAAGGGATCCGCGGGCCATGAAATGATGTTCTCGGGCCATGAAGATGGTGCCTCTAAACGATGACGCCTTTGGATAGGTTGGCGATATTTCAACCCATTAGAAGTGCAATAGTATGATGCTGACAAGACAGAGCTTAGTCTTGTGAATTAAAAAGGGCAGAGCTTATCCCAGAAAGAAATAAAGTAGATAATGACAGAGACGATGGTTGCTTTAAAAGGTAAATGAGAGGCAGTGTTTAGCCCCCGAAAGGCAGAATGATAGCCTTATGCAAGAAATAAAATACAGATGGAGGTAAAGCTTAACCTCGGAAGGCAGAATGGTAGCCTTTATGCAATGCGGGAAAGAAAGTGCAAATGGAGACATTGTTTAGTCTCGGAAGGCAGAATAGTAATGCGGGAAATAAAGTGCAAATGGAGACAGCGTTTAGTCTTGGAAGGCAGAATAGTAGCCTTATGTAGGAAATAAAAAATGCAGATGGAGGTAGAGCTTAACCTCGGAAGGCAGAATGGTAGCCTTATGCAAAGCGGGAAATAAAGTGCAAATGGAGACAGCGTTTAGTATCGGAAGGTAGAATAGTAGCCTTATGCAAGATTTAAAGGAAGGACAACAGAAATTCTTAGCTGGCGTTAATTGCGGTAGAGCATTGTGATGATGATGAATCATTTGTGATGATAATAAATGTTGGCGTGTGTGATGATTTTGAGGAACGATGTCTGTCCTTTGAGCGGATAATATTTTTTGGGGCTTCTGCAATTTGTAAAGGGGAAGGTTAGTTCACATTCCCGCTAGCTCTGTTGGCTCGTCTACTTGATCACGCTAATGTTCGCATCATTAGGGTAGCGCTCTCTAAACAAGCTGTTTCGATAAATATGCATGATTTGGTAAAAGTATAATATATAATCTAAAATAGTTTAAGATGAGCCGACGACATGATACGGTTCGAGACATTGCAACCTCTCTTGCTGTGGAATTTTGAGGGTCTCCCTCAAAATTCTGCCCCAGTTTGCTGGGTGGACGCCTCTGACTGCTGCTCGTGCCGTGGCTGGCTGAACTTGCTTCAGAATTTTGAGGGTCCTCCTTAAAATTCTGCCTCAATTTCTAATTATAGGGGAAGATGAAATTTTTTTTATTGAATTGTGACCGAACCCATAGGGCTGCCTACATATCCCCTCTTAAACGGGAATGAGGTCAGGCGTAGTTCAATTTACATCATTGAGAAAACATGAAGATTATAAATAGTAGCGCTTGACTGCATCTGAATTGATCGGCTTGGGCCAGACTTCTCCGTCCATTTCTGCAAGTATAAGTGCTCCTCCTGTCAGCACTCTATGAACCATGTACGGGCCTTGCCAGTTGGGAGAGAACTTCCCCTTGGCTTCATCTTGATGTGGAAAGATTTTCTTTAACACCAGTTTCCCTGGTGTGAATCGTCTCGTCTTGACTTTCTTGTTGAAGGCTCTGGCCATTCTGTTCTGATATAGCTGACCATGACAAACTGCATTCATTATTTTTTCGTCAATGAGGGCTAGCTGCTCATAACGGCTCTTTACCCACTCTATGTCGTTAAGCTTAGCTTCTTGTATAATTCTCAGAGATGGGGTCTCCACTTCGGCAGGAATTACAGCTTATGTACCATAAACTAGCATATAGGGATTTGCCCCTGTTGAGGTGCGAACCGTGGTGCGATATCCCAATAAGGCAAATGATAACTTCTCGTGCCACTGTTTGTGCATTTCTATCATCTTTCTTAGTATCTTCTTGATGTTTTTGTTAGCGGCTTCAATGACTCCATTCATCTGGGGTCTGTAAGCTGTGGAATTCTTGTGTTTGATCTTGAAGGTTTCACACATGGATTTCATCAAGTCACTGTTGAGATTAGAACCATTATCGGTGATGATTGACTCCAGAACTCCGAATCGACAAATAATGTGGTCGCGGACGAAATCAGCCACAACTTTCTTGGTAACTGCTTTGTAGGAAGCTGCTTCGACCCATTTAGTAAAGTAATCATTGGCGACCAAAATAAACCTGTGTCCGTTAGAGGCGGCAGGCTCGATTGGTCCAATGACGTCCATGCCCCAGGAGGCGAACGGCCAGGGTGAACTTGTTGCATTAAGCTCACTTGGAGGTACCTTTATCATATCTCCATGTATCTGACAACGATGGCATTTCCGGACATATTGGATGCAGTCCGTTTCCATAGTCATCCAAAAGTAACCAGCTCAGAGTATCTTCTTTGCTAAAACGAAAGCATTCATATTTGGGCCACAAGTCCCGGCATGAACTTCCTTCAATAATTTTGATGCCTCTTCTACGTCGATGCACCTTAGCAAACCCAAATCAGGAGTCCTCCTATACAGGATTCTTCCGCTGTGAAAGAAATTTTTAGACAACCTTCGAAGGGTGCATTTCTGAGTGGCATTTGCAAGCTCCGAGTATTCTCTTTTTGTCAAGTATTCCTTGATATCATGGAACCAAGGATTTCCGTCTGCTTCTTCTTCGACATGGGCACAGTAAGCTGGCTGATTATGGATTTTCACCAGAATAGGATCAATGAAGTTCTTGTCTGGATGCTGAATCATAGATGACAAAGTATCCAAAGCATCGGCGAACTCGTTCTGGATTCTGGGGACATGCCGGAACTCTATCTTTGTGAACCTCTTTCTCAACTCCTGAACGTGATGCAAATAGGGTAAGATCTTGGAATTCTTGGTTGCCCATTCTCTATGTACCTGATGTACCAATAAGTCTGAATCACCAATCACTAACAGCTCCTGGATGTTCATGTCAAAGGCCATGTTGAGTACAAGATCCAGGCTTCGTATTCGGCCATATTGTTGGTGCAAGAGAACTTGAGTTTGGCAGATACTGGATAATGATGACCGGTCTCTGATACTAGTACTGCTCCAATACCGACTCCTTTAAAGTTTTCTGTTCCATCAAAGAACATCCTCCAACCGTCGTAGGATTCTGCAATGTCTTCTCCTACGAATGATACCTCTTCATCAGGAAAATACGTTTTCAGGGGTTCGTATTCTCCGTCTACGGGATTCTCAGCAAGATGGTCTGCCAGAGCTTGTCCTTTAACTGCCTTCTGAGTCATGTAAACAATGTCGAATTCACTCAGCAGGATCTGCCACTTGGCTAGCTTGCCAGTGGGCATGGGCTTTTGAAAGATATACTTCAATGGATCCATCCTTGATATGAGATATGTTGTGTAGGCACAAAAGTAGTGCCTCAGCTTCTGTGCGACCCAGGTCAAAGCACAAAAAGTGCATTCCAATAAAGAATATCGGGCCTCATACGGAGTGAAATTCTTGTTGAGGTAATAAATAGCTTGTTCTTTCCTTCCCGTTTCATCATGTTGCCCAAGAACGCAACCAAAAGCTCCATCTAGCACTGAAAGGTAGAGTAACAGAGGTCTACCTGGCTCAGGTGGTACCATAACCGGTGATGTTGAGAGGTACTCCTTGATTCTGTCGAAATCCCTTTGACAATCCTCGGTCCACTTAGTTGTAGCGTCCTTCTTCAGCATCTTGAAGATCGGCTCACAGATGACTGTAGACTGTGCTATAAACCGGCTGATGTAATTAAGCCTCCCCAAGAAGCTCATCACATCTTTCTTGTTCCTTGGTGGTGGCAACTATTGAATGGCTTTGACCTTGGACGGATCCAACTCTATTCCCCGGCAGCTTACAATAAATCCCCACAACTTCCCAGCAGGAACCCCGAATGCACACTTTGCGGGGTTCAGTTTCAGATTGTATTTTCGCAACCGATTGAAGAATTTCCCCAAGTTCTCCATGTGATCAGTAGCTTTATTTGATTTGATAATGACGTCATCTATGTTCACCTCGATATCTTTATGAATCATGTCATGGAATATGGTGGTCATGGCCCTCATGTAAGTGGCCCCTGCATTCTTTAGACCGAATGGCATCATCTTGTACTATACACTCCCCACGGCGTAATGAACACCGTCTTCTCAGCATCTTCCTCATCCATCCAAATCTGGTGATAACCAGCTAAGCAATCCATAAAGGATTGCAATTCATGCTTGGCGCAACTGTCAATCAGAATGTGTATGTTTGGCAAGGGGAAGTCATCTTTCAGACTGGCCAGGTTGAGATCCCCGTAGTCGACGCAGACTCTGACCTTCCCGTCCTTCTTCGGCACAGGTACAATGTTAGCTAACCATGTCGGATACTCCACTAACCGGAGAACTTTGGCGTTGATCTGCTTGGTAACCTCTTCTTTGATTTTCAAACTCATGCGGGTTTGAACTTTCTGAGCTTTTGTTTCACTGGTGGACATGTTGGATTGGTTGGCAGTTTGTGAGCCACAATAGACGTACTTAGACCAGTCATGTCATCATACGACCATGCAAACACATCCCCATACTCTCTTAGAAACTCTGTGTATTCTTTCTTCTCTGCTGGTGACAAATGAGTGCTGATACGAGTTTCCTTGACGTTTTCTGAATATCCCAGGTTGATAACTTCGATCTCATCCAGGTTGACTTAGGTCTGTTCTCAAAGTTCTCAACTTCCTTGACAATCTCGTCAGGTATGTCGTCTTCATCTGAATCAATGTCCGTTTGTTGCGTTGTCTCATTGCATGTCACAGTCATCGGTTCATCAAGACAAGTAATAGTAATGATGTATAAATAAATTAATGAGGAAAGAATATCAATAAATATTAGATTTCTTAAGAGAAATTTAGAAGATGTTTTGATAGATTGAATAAATGTTTCGAACATTGAAGATCTTTATTGCAGAAATTAAAAAAAAATGCAGGAAAATCATTTAGTAAATTAAACAGTAAATAATGCTTGTTTTAGCCTTGCTACCCCGAGGCTCATCGGGCTTTGGTTGTCTTGATAGACCAGTTCTTGAGATATTCCCCCTTGATCACAGTCTGTATGGAAGGGCCTTACTCCCCCTCCCCCTCGAGGATAACACATCAATCCATATCATCATTCTGTAGAAACAAGCTCCTCATTGCTACAAGTGCTTCTTCTTCATCTGAACTGTAGACAGTGTCAGCTTGCTTGAAAGTCTGTTCAAGATGAGGTATCGGCTGTTCCAAAGGGTAATAGGAACTGTTCCAAGGTGGCGACTAGTCGTTGAATTCCTGCCAGGTGTACACATACCCCAGACCGAAAGTGGTACCATGCTCCTTGAGCTTTATAGGCTTCGTGATTTCTTGGAGGTTTTTACCGAGCCCTTTGACTGGCTCATATCCTCCCCAGTTCAAGATGCTCTTGATCTTGTTATCCCACCATTTTCCCTTGTCGATGGCATTGACCCATTCAATATGGTGGTAAGTTCCTCCGCCTATCTTCCTTTTCCCGTCAATCATCGGAATAGTTTGACAACCATAAATGGGGTTGCTACCGTCACCATGAATAATCACCTTTTGGTGGTTCCATTCGAATTTTACCACCTGATGTAGTGTTGATTCCACAGCCCCAACAGCATGAATCCAGATTCGTCCCAACAACAGGTTGTAGGATGCCGGAATATCCATCACCTGGAAATTCACTTCGAACCAAGTCGGTCCCATCTGTAGACATAGACTGATCTCCCCCATGGTGTACCTCTAAGAACCTTCGAAAGACTTCACATTGATCACCCCATCCTTTATCTCATGTAGCCTTCTACCCAATTTCTTGAGTGTTATCAGCGGACAAATATTAATACTGGAACCTCCGTCGATCAGGATTCTTGTGATGAAATGATCCTCGAACTGCACGGTGATGTGCAGCGCTTTGTTGTGCCCCAATCCTTCAGGTGGTAGCTCATCCTCATGAAAAGTGATCTTATGACTCTCCAGTACCTGGCCTACCATATTGTCCATTTCCCCACTAGTGATGTTGTTTGGCACATATGCTTCACTCAACACTTTCAACAAAGCATTCCTGTGTGTTTCGGAACTCTGCAGCAAAGAGAGGATGGATATTTGTGCCAGTGTCTTGTTCAGCTGGTCGATGATTGAATACTCCTTCGCCTGTATCTTTCTCCAAAAGTCATCGAAACCTGTTTCGATAAGGGGAGGTCGCTTGGCGGCTTTCTTGCTCGACTCGGCCAGATGCTCAGGGGTGTAGATCCTACCAGTTCTCGTCATACCCTGTTCTACGATAGCTTCCTCAGACCTGGACTTGCTTTTCCTTCTCGCCTCGGCTGCGTAGTCCCAAGGAATAGCGTTTGAATAGAAGGGTGGCATAGTTGACATTGCCACCGAAATTGGTGCAACCATCTTTATTTCAAACGAAATGTGTGTTCGGGGTGGCAAGTTTGCGACCTCGAACGAAGCTGGTGTATTTGCTGGAGATACAAACTCAACTTCAATTGGCACTGGTGACTTTGCCGGTGGCGCTGCTTCAAACTCGAATGGCATAGACATATTTACCTCAGAGGCCTCAGATGGATGAATCTGGACTATGATCGGTTTGAGAGTACTGCGGATTTCTTTGGGTCATCGCCTTCTATGATCAACTATTGACCCCTCGGGGTCCCAATCATCTTCTATTTCAATCATATGGACACCTCTACCCTTATGGTCTGGCAGAGGATTGTCGCGAACGTTTGGAGCGGGGTCTTTTTCCACAATAATCTTGTTGTCAATGAGAGACGATATTTTGTCCTTTAGAGAGCGGCGTTCCTCGATGGTGTGCCCTTTCATGTCAGAATGGTATGCACAGGATTTGTTTGGGTTAACCCACTGAGAGGGATTCTCAGGGATGGCAGCAGGGATAGGTGTAACATAACTAGCGGCTTTGAGTTTTTCATATAGTTGGTCAATGGGCTCGGCTATGGAGGTATATTGTTTTGGAGGACTACGATCAAAATTGGGACGAGGTATAGGGAAGTTTTGGCTTGCAGGAGGGGATTGGTAATGAGATTGTTGGGAATTATAAGTGTGGTAGACAGGGGCAGTTTGTGGATATTTGGGCGAAGCAGGTTGATATGTGGGTGGTGGAGCTTGGTAGGAAGGAGGTGGAGTTTTGTAATTTGGTGGTGGAGCTTGGTAATTTGGTGAGGGATGAAATGTGATTGGAGGTGTTGGATAGGTTTGGTACTTGAGTGGGGACTTGGTTCTTTGTGCAACCATTACGACTCCCACATCTCTCTTCTTAGACACACCACCGGACTGTAGAGCCTTGTTGGTGGCTTGCAAGGCTTCAAAATTTGTGACCATACCGCTTTTAATACCTTCTTCAATCAGCTCTCCCAATTTGATGATGTCAAAAAACTTGCGGCCCTCAACCATCATTAACCATTCATAATATTGCGTGTCCTGAGCTCGAAAAAAGAACTTGTTCATCTGTTCTTCTTCTAGAGCAGGTCTGACTTTAGCGGTTTCGGACCTCCAGCGAGTAGCATACTCGCGAAAGGTTTCTGTAGGCTTCTTCTTCAAATTCTGAATGTAAAACACATTTGGTGCATTCTCTGTGTTGAACCTAACCTGTCCATGAAATCAGACGCCATGCCTACCCAGTTTGACCATTTCTTGGGGTCTTGACCGATGTACCAAGACAGTGCATCTCCCTTCAAACTCCTCATGAACATCTTCATGCGGATTCTTTCATCCTTTCCCACGCCGACCAATTTGTCGCAATAGGTCCTCAGATGGACTCTCGGATCACCAGTACCGTCAAACATTTCAAACTTTGGAGGTTTGTACCCCTCGGGCAGTTCGACATCAGGTTGGATACAAAGGTCTTCATAGTTCAACCCTTCGATCCCTTTGGTCCCTTCAACACCCTGAGTTCGGCTGGTCAGTTTCTTAAGCTCTTCGACCAGGTTCCTGATAAGTAAATCCTTTTCGTCAGACTCGGATGCCTGTGGGATAGGCGGAGTGGAGTGGGTCATGGTTTCCACATAGATGGGATTGTTATAGGTGTGGAAATGGTCTTTCGTGGGATTTTGAGGTTCTAGGATGAGCAGTGGGGTGTTATTTGTGGTGTGGCAAGCATTGTACTGTGTCGGGAGGTTTTGGTTCTTTGGGGGAGTGGTGTGATGGTTTTGCTGTCTTGGGATATTTTATGGAGGTGTGGGGTTTTGAGCATTTGGAAGGTTGACGTCAGGGAGGTTGAGGGAAAATGATAAGCTGGCCAGATTCCGGACCTGATCTAGTTCTTCCTGAAACTTCAGCAACTTTTGTTCAAGCGGCGACATGTTCTCATGTAGGACCTGAATACCTCGGCCATCAGTGGCCTCTACCCTTTCAATCACATTCTCCTTTCTGATGCCGCTGGACTTTTCCATCTTACTTTTGCCTTTGTTTTTGGTCCTTAGGAGGACTAGGGAGAGGATTAGGTGGAGGGCCCTTGGATCTGGTGTGATAGGCTGATGATGCCAGAATGTACGAACTAACTTTTGGGGAGGGGAGTAATAAAAAAATAGAAACAAAAGGTAACCAAGTCAGTGAGGATTATGAAAAGAGTATTGCAGTATTTAAACACATAATGCGGAAATGAAAGCGTGTCCTAAATTGGGGCCTCTTTGTGCCCGAGGTAGGCCTAGTGACAAATTGATTTGGAGAACTTAAAATGCTAAATGCCTCATTTTATTGATAAGAAAAATAGACGAATCCTAAAACGACAGACAAAAAATAAAAATCACTAATGGCCATTGGCCTTATTACATTGTTGGAAAAATAAAGACATCCATATCTACTTGGTCCCAGAAGGACCTTCCCCAGATTCGGCATTCCTGCTTTCTTCTAACAGCTTTCCCAGCTCGCGAAGTCCCAGCAACAGATAAGTTCTGGCTAAATATCCCCTGCAACTCCTTCAACCTTTTGAAAATCTTCAACCCTTTTGATGAACTTTCCTTCTAAATCGATTATACCTCGTTCCAAATATCCCAGCCTTTTGTTGGCGCTAATAGCCATGTCCTTCCATTCCTCGATCAGTCTTTTGTTGGACTCATGTATCTTGTGGTGATCATCCTCATTCTCCCGGATCCTTTTACGCAACTGGTTGAACTTGACTTGTGCTTCAGCCCTTTCATCTACAACCCTGTGACCTCGGACGTACCCTGGCTTGCTCTGACCACCCAGATCTTCTTCTAACCAACCCGGATAGAAAGGGGTATAACCGGCGTGATACTTGTCCGGCTCGATGGTGTCTTTCTCGAGTATAACCTTGCAGTGCCATAGGTGCTGAGCTTGGCACCTTTGAGGACTGTCATTGTTTTAAAAGTCAGTTCGGAGATGGCTCATCTTCTCGACCCTAGGGATGACTTGTTTCCTTCCTGACTGCCTCATAACTCGAAGAGGGACGTAAGGGTAGGTCCCTCTGAGACCAATCAATACCAGAAATGATGCGTCTCGGGATCGAATGATGAACTCATCCGTTGGAAACCATTCGAACATCCACTGAACCCGGTCTTCAGTCAGGTTATCAAAGAGCTTGACCCATCCTTCGGCGTCCTCAGATTGAGCGAACATGTTAGGGATATAGCTCATTCGCTTTGGGTGATGGAAAGCGATGTGGTCATCCCACATTCGGCGGTGGATGTGCTGTCGATATTCCCCTTTTTGGAGATGTTCTACAAGCCAGAGTTGGAGTAACAGATTGCAACCTTCGAAATGTTTTGCTCCTTGTTGACATTTTTCTAAAGCCCGGTACATATCTGCAACGATCATGGGCACAATGCTGAAATATTTCCCATTTAACCCTTCCATTACGGTCTTAGTTACCATGGCTAACCTGGTATGGATCCTTTCTTTCTTTATCGGGAACACGATCAATCCCAAAAAGCATACCATAAANTACCATGGCTAGCCTGGTATGGATCCTTTCCTTCTTCATCGGGAACACGATCAAACCCAAAAAGCATACCATAAACACGAACACTCGGCGATGGAAGTGTCCCAGAGAGGTGATAGCAAACTCGTCATGGTAGGTACGGTATGATTTGTTGTAGCCATGCCATTCGTACAGGTAATCAAAAGGAATGTACGAATCCTCCAGACATACAAACTCCACGTCCTTTTTTAGACCCATCATTTTGAGGAAACTTCTGCTTGTGCGGTTCTCAAGCATCAGCGACCCCGGTGTTTCCCATACTAGGTTAACCAACTCTTCTATCTCTTCTATTAACGGTGCCATTTCGATGCTCCCAAAGCGGAACACAGACCTTTCGCGATCCCAGAACAGGGTAACAGCCTGTACTATCATTTTGTTACGCTGGATTTCCAGAAGTGATGGTAGATTACCCAAATGTTTCCTGATGATAGATTTGTCGCTAGAGTGTAAGTCCTCCCACCAACTCAGCAATTTTGGGTGAATGTTGGAGACCATCCCGAATCTGGGGACTTCGTGCCTCATTTTTTTTTCCTGCAAAACAAATAGGTTAGGCCCTTACCCCCACCGGACTCGACTATTTAACGTCAATAATTAGCAAGAAACATTTAGTTCTCCAAATAAATACATAGAACGTGAGGGTGTCCGTTTGGGTTAAGGGAAATCCGGTGGACTTTTGGATAAGGCTATCTTAAAAGCTATCGTGCGGACAACACTTTAGCTTTGACTAGGTTTGACCATGATGCATGCAACAGTTCGACAGAGTAAGGTTTCTATGTGGTTTTAGACTGGTACCTTTGAGAGGACAACTCAAAGGGGAAAGGCACGGAACCGTCGATTACACCGCTGATCGACTGGTTTTAACGCTAATAAGCCTTTCCGAATTTAGGGGTGATAATATAGGAAGGGTGCAACTACTCATCAAGCATTGATATAGATTTTGTTTGGCACGAGTGGAGTATGAATGTTGAGCATGATTTATGCAATAAGTATTTAAAACAAGTTGTCACGTATTTGCACGTTAAAGAAAGCGGTAAAAACACTAATAATGATTTAAAGCAGTTACAAAAAGGAAACAAAGAGACATATCAGTTACGTTTTGGAAAAAAAATAAATACTCGAAGTAAACAATTAATTGAATGCAAATGGAATAGGAAAGGGTGCAAGTTTTTAAAATAAAGGCATAAATTAACGAAACAATTTGAAATGGTAAAAGCCTATAATCCCCAGCAGAGTCGGCATGCTGTCGCGCCCCCTTTCTTCCCTCGCCCCCCTCAAAAAAGGGCGCTTGGGTGCGGAAATCGGGTTCTTGACATTTCAGAAAAACTCCTTTGGAAGGAAGAAGTTAAAGGAAGAGTCGCCACCTAACAATTTTTATGGTGCGTTTGGGCACCTTGAGTAGTTAACTCATGAACCACTTTGCATTACCAGAGATTGGGTAAGGGCTTGAAGTTATCCCAAGGGGAAGGTGTTAGGCACCCCTCAGGATCCACAACTATAGGTCCCGGCCAAATGGTTTCGTGAATCCAGACAATAAGCAAATAACAAACAAGGCTCACATAAGAGGGGATTTCAAACAAGTATTGGAGTTTTATTGAAAGTTTAAAAGAAATTAGAAGTAAACATTTGAGAAAATATCCTAGGTTTAAAGTAATACATATCACATCAATGCAATACCCGATAATCACTCCTCGAAGAGGGCCTACACGTGGTATTAGCGCACCGGTCATCATATCCATATTCTACCCTTCCCACCCCGTGAAGGTAATTAAAGAGTATGTTGGTCACGGATTCTATTGCGTGCTATTACCCGTCCCATCTTATCAGTCCTGGAGGAAGTTAGGACTACTATCCTAAAGGGTAGGTACTAGGCAGAACCTCTAGGCTTAAAGGACAAATTCTAAGCGACAGATAAAAAATTTAGGACTGCAAGTATAGGGGACACACAGGAGTAGATATGAGGCTCATGAATTCCTCCACAAATTAATACACATAACTAGCACGACTCAAACATAAAGAGGTCTTTGAATTTCAGAACCTAAGGCAGGATGTCTAAGTAAGAATACAGTAATGGGGGCAGTCTGATTACTGAGTTTCAGAAGAAATCTTTTTACCAGTTCTAGACTATGAATTCTGATCTGTAATTAGCCAAATAATACAAAGAGACAGTTTTCCCAGTTTTAATAAACTTAATGCCTAAGGCTTGCCTATGCGGGTTTAACAAACTCCAGTTATCCTGTTTAGACTTAATCGTGGTAAAGGAGTGAGTATTTAAACTAATGTGAATGCAGTGTCCTACAAAACAGGATATCTAAATGCATACAGGGTGTAGAATGATGCAAACCTACGCATGTTTTTCTAAATGCATAAACATTTTCAGAAATCAGAATCTATTATTATTTTAGGGAGGAATTTACTTATTAACACATCTTTTTGACTCGAAACAGGAAATACAGAAGCGTAGTTAAGTTGTCGAACCTAGCACATGATTTCTAATGCAAATAGCAGTATGTCCTTGACACGTGCGTTTGGCATAGGTAATATGAGCATGCTGAGAATGAATTCCTAGGATAACATGATCTCTAATGCAAATATTGACGATTAAAGTTTTTAACCTAAAGCATGATTTCTAGACATGGTGATCGTGAAGATGCATAGACAGCCATTCTTTAGTTATTTAACTACGAACAGTATTTCTGAGTGAGGCATGAGTATGGCAAAGATGCTGAGATAAACGGGCCTAAAACATGTTCTCTAATGCATGCATGGAAAGTATTCCTAAGCATGGTAGCTATTGCACACATATACAAAATAAATCCTATAGCATGGTTTCTACCCATAATTATACTAAGCATGCACAACCCTGCCCATTTCACTATCCAACCCATAACCGTATTTACAATTAGTTATTACAGACCAGCCTTGCACGAATTACACAAAAATAAAAATAAGAAGTTACTATAGAGAACCTAACAATAGGCCCAAGTATCAAGATCCAAACACGCCATATGTCATGGCCCTTTGTAACCCAGGTGTGTCAGAGTTCCTAAGGATCTCAGAAGACCCCAGGCAGTGCTCACACCCAAGTACCCTAGCCAGGAATGAGTAAGTGCAGTGTGGAATGCCAGCCTTGTGTGTCAGAGTTCAATGGGTACTCAAATGGTCCCCAAGGCAGTGCTCACACGAAGGGGACTGAACTTAGAACTAAGAGTAGTGAGATGTGCCTATAGTTTAGAAAAGAGTTGAGTTTGAAAAGTAGATTTTGAAATAACTGTTTTGAAAATAGCTTCAGAGAACAACATGAGAGTTTGTTTTATGAAAACTGGTTTGAAGAAGAAAGAAAACAGGACAATCATATCCCCAGAACACACATGGTTTAGGAAGCAAACACAAGCAGGGATAGGGGGACTGGGGGAGAAATAAGTCACATAGTAGAAGCATACTTGCACACAAATAGTCCTTAGGCTAGTTCTATATGGTTTAAACAATCACAGCCTAGTTATCACAGAATTTTCATGCCAGGAATCTAGCAGCATTAGATTGAGGGGGTGTCAAACAGAATCACATATTAGGTCCAAGATTAGGATTTACATAATAACTAAGTATTAGGGGGTACATGCTCATAGTATTGGGAGTCATGCAGATTCATGATGGAAACATATAAGGAAAAACAATAGACATGTTAGATTAAAGGGAAAGGGGAATCACATAGACAAGTAGACGTGAGAAACATGTTGAGTTGGATGTTATAAACTTAAACTAGAAACATACCAGTTAGGAGTAAGAATAGAACAACAAGGTGCAGAGATGTAGAGAAATAGGACAGTGGTATGCAGAGCAATAGAGCAACAATAAGTTATTCAATCTTGGCTTTCAGTCGACTGAGTAGCCAGAAGAACAAGAGAGAATATGTAGCAAAGAAAGTGAGAGTTCAGAGCAATATCAGTGCTATTTGTGTGTGTGTTCATGTATTTATTGGTTGTGTTATGCTAAAGAGAGTAGGGTATTTATAATTCTAAAAACGAGTAAAGAGAATAAGGTAAGGAATAATTAGTCTAACATAATTATGGAAATAATAACCAATCAGTATCAATTAAGGCCTGGACTCCCTTTAATTAGGGAGTCAAGTTCAACCGGGCCAATCAGAGTTAAATCAGGGAAAGGAATCAACTAGAGTGATCTTACCATAATGGGGGTAGTAAAAGCATGGAGTATGTGATAAAGACCAGGTTCATAACACATAATTAAGAAAAGTAAAACTGATAGCATATTCACAAAGCAAAGTACGAGTTTAATTCTGAAAATTAGTCGAGGGAATATCGACTGTAATTGAAATCACAGGGAATCAGGCATAATCAAGAAAAGTATCACACAATCAAGGGAAACAATTCGAAAAAATCAGTACAGAACACACAAAATCATAGGTTCGAAGAAAACATCACAACTATGCGAAGAGATACACATAGTCAGTAAGGAGTATCAGATAAATAATCATTAAATCAATAAGCAGACCCATTAAACGATAATCAGCACCAGAGTTCAGAGAAACCCTAAGCGAGAGGAATAATAGAGACGATGAGCCATGAGACGATGAGGAGCCATGGTTTCTGGTGAGAGAACCAGCCGGAGAAGATGACCGGACCCCATCGGAGAAGAGAAGCCAAAGGAGGATTCTAGAGAGAACTAGAGAGTAACATAGAGAGATAGAGATAGAGTGAGTGTTGAGAGAATTAGGGGTCGGAGGGGGTAGTGATTGAGAGTTAATTAAGGTAACATTGATCTGGACCGTTGATCTCAATTGATCAACGGTTCAGATCAGGTGTGGGGTTGGGCCGAGTATGAACGGGTTTTGGGCTGGGTTGGTTAGGTATTAAAGGGTCAGGTGGGTTGGGTTTAAGACTGGTTATAATTTAAATAGAAATGGGCTAAACATTAAATACCCAATTAAATAAGATAATTAATTAGTAAAATAGCTAATAATTGTGTAAAAAAAATTGAGACCAGATAAAGGAAATTAAGGCGATTGACTAAGATATAAAAATTATATATGATCATTTATTGACTTTAAAAATGGTATAAATGCACATTTGTGCTATAATCGCAAAAACTGGTGAAATTAACTAAATAATGCCAATATTGGCTAATTTGTGAAATAATAAAATCCTAAGAGAATTAAATAGGATATAAATAACATGTTGAGCAAGAAAATAATTTGAAATTATATCATTTATGAATAATTATGGAATATAAAGTGTTAAATGAACAATAAAATAATCTGATAAAAATACGAAAAGCTGTGAGAAAATACCAGTTACTGTAAGGAGTGAATTTGAAAGTATATATACAAGTTTGAAAATAATGTGAGGAAAAATTGGGTATCAACAGTACCATGATGGCACCTAGTCTTAAGGACTAGGTAACCCTAATATTCACGGAATGACAACAATAATAAATAAAATCTAATATTTTTCTGAAATAAATAATTCTTTATACATTTCATATTCCCAAACCCGGTAGTACAAGTCATAAGCTTTAAATAAATTACACTAAAACTTCTAAAAATACCACTGTTCAGAAATAAGTACAACACTGCAAACAAAAAATATAAGATGGTGACTCCGAAACCGCGAACGCTGAAGCAAGCGGTTTTACCTTGAGTCTCCACCACAGCAACCGCGCTACTAACAATCAATCGGCCGGCTATGCGAAAACCTGGAATCTGCACAAAAATGTGCAGAAGAGTAGTATGAGCACACCATAGCGGTGCCTAGTAAGTATCAAGACTAACCTCGGTAAAATAGTGACGAGGACTAGTCAAGACACCCATTGGTGTAATAAAACTAAACAAGTATCCATATAGGAATCAGGTAAATAATGATATACACATAAAGGCTAAGCAATATAGCTAACAAGACAGTGAATTCGATAAAGAAGGAAAAATAATAAGTATCAGCAGAAAACCATGAAGTAACACAAAGACTGAATAGAACAAAACAAATCCGGCATGTAAATATACAACACGCACATGTAATGACTCAAATACTTCAACCACTTCTACATCAAATTCATAGTCATCTCCAAGAGGTTTCGAACCTCAGACAAATGACCATTTACGGGTCCCAACATTCGAACCCTAACACTTGGCATCTTGCACCCTCATTCGAATACTAACTGCACGGACGACTCACGTGCCAATTGGGTCATTTCCACCCATACGATAAGAACAAGAAGAGTATCTATACTTGACAACAACAAGGAGACCTAAATCCATTAGTAGTACTTAACTACGTCTATGCTTATGCAGGTGTCCCAACATGATTTTTCAACAACCAATAAACATAAGGGAAGAAAAAGGGCAACACATACATTTTCACCTCACAAGTTTCCACGCGAATAAACTCACACAGTAAGTGTTCCAGTACACAATATCAACAACAAGGAATGCCCCTAGGCCAACACAAGTATGACAAACAATCCCTGACATAGCCCATTTTGTCTCGCCACGTGTGCAATAGTAAACTATATGTCTGCCTTGTTTCGCCACACGTGCATAAGCATGTTCCCACCTTGTCACGCCACATGCGCAACACTCAATATCATATCCCGCTTTATCACGCCACATGTACAATATCAATAGAAAACACAGCACGACAGAAACCTCGTGCAAACCCCATATCAATGACCGCACAGCAGAAACCTCGTGCATCACAATAACCACAACAGCACAACAAAAACCTCGTGCATCACCACAACAAGTACAACCACAACAATTGACAATAATACAAGATACGGTAGATACATCAATTCAAGAACCTTTGATCACAAGAAAAGCAAGGTTAGTTCACAAGGAATAAGAACAACAAAGAATACTAGGCATAATAAGGACAACTCGACAAGGAAGAAAATAACGTATAAGGGTCGTACCCAAATACACGGTTCAATCAACAAGAAAACTCACACGAATCTGATAACTTCATATAAGGGCAACCACGAAGGTATAGAATATCTAAACTTCTTTTAAGGCTGAGCAGTTACGAGAATATTCAATAATTTCCACTTAACGACAAGCAACAGAGAATAATCATAACTTCATTTAAGACCAAAACAATTATAGGATGAGATGAAGATAATTGCAAATTTGAGATAAGTAGTTAAGAGGACCTAGCATGACAGCAAAATGAGTAAAATATTCAGACAAGTCAATTAGGATTCAATAGGCAATAGGAGTAAATCCAAAAGCAAGAAATCCTACATTTAAGCAAGTAAAGATTAAACTAGATATTAGGAAATTCAATCATGTCAAGAACAATTCATACTCAGCGAATATAAGGACCTAAGATTCCTAAAGGGACAATTTTTCCACAAACAAGTTTGAGCACGCACTCGTCACCTCGCGTACACGGACTACAATCCACATAGAAGACTCAATCCTAAGGGGAAATTCCCCCACACAAGGTTAGGAAAGATACTTACCTCGAAGACGACAACCCGGTACTCTAAAATGACTTCTCGGGCGAAAAGACCTCCGGGCGGCTCAAAATCAACTAAAACAACTTCAAAATACA
>ML439582.1:127594-142535 GCA_005239525.1 Nicotiana knightiana | reverse complement strand
TAATTGTATTCTTGTTTAGTTTCTGCTATACTATTGAACTGCACAGGTACACTTTGTTGTCGTGTCTTAGCCTCGTCACTACTTCGCCGAGGTTAGGCTCGGCACTTACTCAGTACATGGGGTCGGTTGTACTGATGCTACACCTGCACTTCTTTATGTTGTGCAGATTACGCAGCCGAACCCGGAGGACATCATTAGTGGGAATGTCTTCCAGCTTATCCTAGAGACTTCAAGGTATACCCGCTGGCGTTCGTGGCCCTTGGCATCTCTTCCATCCCTTTGATTTCACTTCTGTCTTGTTTTTTCTCTAGTTTCAGAGAAAGCTATGTATTCTCTTTTCAGACTTGTATTCAGCACTCTTGTAGAAAGTTCGTGAGTGTGTGACTCCAGGTTTTGGGAAAATTATGCGTTGATGTATCATATTGTCTTTACTTGGTTTTGAACTATATTTTATTTCCACTGTTAAGTTGTGAACTGCTTTAGCTTGTTCTGTTGATTTGAGGTTATCATGCTAGTTTAATCATACATGTTGTCTTGTCTAGCGGGTTCAACGTTAGACGTCATCACGGCCCGATGGTGGGATTTCGGGGCGTGAAAACTTTTTATTAATTTTGTGATGAATTATTCCATGTCTATGGAGTAGTTCTCTTTAGGGTTTGATGGATTTGGTGTATTGATATTTATTTGTGGATTATAACTCTAGTTTTATGTATTGAAGCGTTTTTGGATGATTTAATTATTGCATCTATAGTCACTTGTTCATGTAATCGAGAGAGGCATAAATTGTGATATCTTTGTTTATATTGTTGGTTGAGTTCATTAATTCTTCTTAGTAATCAAAAGGGTCTTGTTGAATCATTTATTAAACCTAGTTAGGAGGATAATCAAGAGAGGTTCTCCTAAAGACCAATCCACTACGCATTCTTGAATATCTTCACCGAGCTTAAATTGGTTCATCTCGTGAGGTTCAGAATTTATCGAGAAAGGAGTTTCTACTAAACATTTGAACTAATAATTGAATGAATTCGAGAGACTCACTTGAACATTAGAAGTGAATTATCTATAGTTGGATCCCGGACAACTATCTTATACATATCCTATCAAAACCCTATCTTCTCCTATTGATTACAATCTTTGCTTATTCCTTGTTTCGGTTGTCATTAATCAATAGATTTAAATTCTTAGTTAATTTTAGTATTAATCACATAATATCAACTATTGATCATCTTGGATAGTAATCAAGCTAGAAACTATGAGATTACTATTTAACTTTAATCCTTGTGCATACAATGTTATACTATACTATATTTGATTAGCGAGCATAATTTAAGTGTGTGTTTTTCACTCATCAGGGTTGTTGCTGATCGACCGATATGAGAGGTGCATAGTGGGCGACGACTGAGTTATGTCTCATCACCGAGGGTTGATTAGGATTTGTCGAGCACAGATAGGGATACATCACATCCGGGTGAGACATCACAACCTACCCCAGTGCACCTCGATGTTCCAACATAGCATTATGTCGCTACTCAGGCGCAGGTTTTTTTGTATTACTATTATTTCAATTTTTTTTTATTTTAAAGATTAGTGAGTAATATCTAAAGTGTTTATATTTTTGTGAAGATTTTGTCATCACCCATCACGGAGGCCACATTGTGCGATACTCGCTTGCGGAGACGGATGATCATATTTAGGAGCCCACCCGCTGAGGCCATGGTATGACCATTAAATGTTTTTCTATCACATACGCTATTATTCTATATGTCATATACTAAATATCTTATTATTTTGTAGGTTACTGATGGCCCAACGGGCGCTTCTACCAAGAATGCGAGCCTTACTGATGATCATGTTGCAGCGCATCCTCTGATAAAAATGCGACATGATGAATATGATCCTGATAGCATAGCCAGGCGGGATGGGATGTGCCTCAGGCTAGCCAATTCTTCAAGCATACAGGTTGTGGGACTCATTGATATGTATTCTGAGTTCTATATATGAAATTTAATAATAGCAAAATTATTTATGTTTTACAAGATTTGCGCATGTGTTTTTATTTTTTGGGTTATTTGTTAGTTTAACACTATAACACAAAAAAAATATGACAGCTTAACATAAATTTTAACTAGTTAAACATTAAAGATAATACATGACAAGTACAACATAAAAATAAAAACCACACTTAATACATCCATGTGTTTGTTTAGTCACTGTTGCCCTTTATTCTATACTTCAACCACTTAAAAATAAAAAAATCTACTAACACGTACTTTATTATTGTATATTTCATATACAAAAATATCTTATTATTTTGTAGGTTACTGATGGCCCAACGAGCGCTTCTACTGAGCCTGCCAGCCTTACTGACGATCATGCTGCAGCGCATCCTCTAATAAATAAGCGACGTGATGAGGATGATCCTGATAGCGTAGTCGGGCGGGATGGGATGCACATCAGGGAAGCCAATTCTTTAAATCATATAAGTTATGGGACTCATTGATATCTGTTCTGAGTTGTATATATGACATTAAATATATAATGGCAAAATTATTTACGTTTTACATGATTTGCGCATGTGTTTTATTTTTTGGGTTATTTATTGGTTTAACACTAGAACATAAAAAAAATACGATATCCTAAAATGAATTTAAATTCGTTAAACATTAAAGATAATACATGAGACACAACATAAAAATAAGAAACTACACTTAATGCATCCATGTGTTTGTTTAGTCACTATCGCCCATTATTCTATGCTTTAACCACTTAAAAATAAAAAAATTGCTAACACATATGTTATTATTCTATATTTCATATACTATAATATCTTATTATTTTGTAGGTTACTGATGGCCCAACGGCCTCTTCTACCAAGCCTTCTAGATTTACTGACGATTATGTTGCAACGTATCCTCCGATAAAGAGGCGACGTGATGAGGATGATCCTGGTAACGTAGCCGAACGGGATGTGATGCACCTTAGGCCAGCCAATGCTTTAAATAATACAGATTGTGGGACTTATTGATATGTATTCTAAGTTGTATATATGACATTAAATATATAATAGCAAAATTATTGCTGATTTACATAATTTGGTGTAACGACCTGGCCGGTCGTTCCGTGCGATTAGCCCCATTTCCCCCGTTTCTGCTTTATCGTATGTTTCTTAGCCAATTATGTTGTGTTGGGTCGGTTGGTTCGGGTTCGGAGTGGTCGTGGTGAGAATTGGGACATTTAGTCTCTTAAATTAGCTTAATAGTTGAAAACAATGACCTCGGAATGCGGATTTTATGGCTCGGATCGCTTCGTTAGGTGATTTGGGACTTAGGAATGTGTTCGGAATGAAGATTTGATGTCTGGTGTAGAATTAGGCTTGAATTGGCGAAAGATAGTTTTTTGCGATTTTCGGTCGGCAGTGGAAAATCGGCTATCGGGGTCAGAATGGAATTTCAAAAGTTGGAGCAGGTTCGTAATGTCATTTAAAATATGTGTGCAAAATTTCAGGTCAATCGGATGTGTTTTGGTTGGTTTCGGCAACATTCGCGAAATTTAGAAATTTCAAAGTTCATAGGCTTGAATTTGATGTAATTTTGGTGTTTTCATGTTGTTTTTGATGTTTCGAAGGCTCGACTAAGTTTGAATGATGTTATGGGGTGTGTTGGTAAGATTGGTTGAGGTCCCGGGGGCACGAGTGTATTTCGGATGGTCAAACAGGCATTTTTTGGTCTTAGGAAGTCTGCTGTTTTCTGGTGTTTTAGCAGCAGTGCTTTCTTCACTACGATCGTGTGGATTCATCTGCGATCGCATAGAGTAAAAGACTGGGCCAAACAATTTTTTCTATGCGATCGCGTGATAAGGATTGTGATCGCATAGGTTGGGCAGGTGACGCAATGCGATCGCGTGGCACTTGGTGCGATCGCAGAGAGGTTCTGAGGCGCGTGTGTGGGATGGAGGTTTGTTCTATGTGATCGTGTGTGTTGGTATGCGATCGCGTAAAGTAGTCTGGGTTGTGAAACACGATCGCGTGGATGGAGTCGCGATCGCACTGAAGGGAATATTAGTGTTGGGCAGAATGTTTTAAAGGCCATATTTGCGAGATTAGCTCCTTTTTCCTCCATTACTGAACGAGTTGAGAGCTCTTTGGGAGAGTTTGAAGAAGAAATGAAAGGGGATCACTTGGAGGTAAGGTTTCCAACTTCATAACTCGTTTCTATATCGTTTTCTAAGTAATTAAACCAGAAAATTGTTGAATTTAAACCCAAAATTTGGGGAAGTTAAGTGCATGGAATTGGAATTTTCTTTTGAGAATTGAGTGGGCAATTGTGGGCCGATTTTGGTGTTCTTGGTATGTATAGAATCGTGGGAGTACGAGGACTCTAGTGATGTAAATTTTATCGAATTCTGAGATGTGGGCTCGGGGCTCGGGTTTGACCGAATTTCGAGAATTGTGTCTAAATTGATAATGTTCAATTAGGTTGTGTTCCTTTAGCGTATATTGATGATGATAATCTGGTTTTGGTTAGATTCGGAGCAATCAGGAGCCAATTTGAGGGGCAAGAGCATCACGGATTAGTATTGTGGCCCGTTAGAGGTAAGTAATGGTTATAAATCTTGTCCTGAGGGTATGAAACCCCGGACTTCATATTTCTTACTGTTTTTAGAATGGCGCACATGTCGGATGACGAGTATGTGGAGCGCACTAATTTTTGGATTGGACTTAGTCCTCTCCGCGACAACTATTAAGTTGCGTACTTTTACTCTAAACCATATGTTAAATTTTGTTCTAAAACTATTGATATATTTGGGCTACAAGTCATGTTTGGGGCCTCGTGCCGACTTCTTTGGACCCCTTGGGGGCCTTTTACTGCTGTTTCCTCACTATTGATTTATGATTTACACTCAGTCATATTGTGCTTAATTGTTTTAAAAACTCATCCTTATTCACACTATTTTGAAGATACAAAATGATATTTTGGGTTGAGTACCCCATTTTACTGATACGCCCGAGGGGCTTTTGAGAGGTTCTGACTGAGTGAGGCCGAGGGCATGATTTTTGAGGATATGATACGCCACGAGGTGGCTTCATATTAGCGCTTCTGAAGGAGCCCCTCCGGAGTCTGTACACACTCTCAGTGAGCGCAGGTACATACTGAGCATGAGTGCTGAGGGCCGAGTGATGAGTGATTGGGAGGCATGAGTGACAGTGAGGTTGCCCGAGGGGATGATACAGAGTGGCTATGAGGTGCTGAGTGATGTTCTGCCCGAGGTTATTGATATTACTCGAGATATTGATTCGGTTCGCCTCCAGGAGTGGGAGGAGAGGGAGGCCAAGAGGCCTCGTGGATCGGGCAGTTCTAGTGGTGCTCCTTCCAAGGGCAGTTTAAGCATGGTAGAGGCCGTTGATTCAGGCCTCTTAGTCAATCCGCCCAGCTTATAGTTGTGCATCTTTCGAGCATAGTCCCCGTGGTTCTCAGCCAGGTTGTTCTTCATTCGGTGCCCTCCCAGCTCAGAGTGCAGCTCTAGCGCTACCAGTTCAGGGTTCCTCTATGCATGGTTCTTCTAGTGGCCATTATGGTGCCAGGGGTTTCTATCAGTCCTCATCTCCAGCTCCAGGGAGTTTCTTCGAGTGCAGTGAGTATGGGCACATGTGGAGGCAGTGTCTACGTCATTCTGGTGGTTCTTCTCAACAGAGGGGCTAGCCCTCGACTTCATCCCCAGTTACTTCACCACCTGCCCAGGCAGCCAGGGGTGGTAGTCAGTCAGGCAGTGGCCGCCCTAAAGGGGTAGGTCGAGCAGGTAGAGGTCAGGCTCGTATGTACGCATTTCCAGCTAGGCCAGATGCTATTTCCTCCGATGCAGTGATCGCATGTATTGTCTCAGTCTGTTGCCGAGATGCTTAGGCTTTATTTGACCCTGGTTCTACATATTCCTATCTTTCTTCGTATTTTTCCAATTTTCTGGATAGGCCCCGTGAGTCTTTAGTTACCTTTGTTCATGTGTCGACTTCGGTGGGCGATACTGTTATTGTAGACCGTGTGTATCGGTCGTGTGTGATATCTATTGGGGTCAGGAGACCCTAGTGGACCTACTATTACTCAGCATAGTCGATTTTGATGTAATATTAGGCATGGATTGATTATCTCTGTGTCATGTTTTTCTTGATTGTCACGCTAAGACCGTGACCTTAGATATGCTAGGATATCCAAGGGTTGAGTGGAGAGGTTCTTCTGAGTATATGCCTAGCAGGGTGATTTCCTACCTGAAGGCTCAGCGCATGGTTGATAAGGGTTGTTTATCTTATCTGGCTTATGTGATGGATGTCAGTGATGAGACTCCCGCTATTGATTCGATTCCTGTGGTCCGTGACTTTCCGGACATGTTTCCTGCAGACGTGTCGGGCATGCCGCCTGATAGGGACATTGATTTTGGTATTGACCTGGTGCCAGGAACCCAGCCTATTTCTATTCCACCTTATCGTATGGCACCAGCAGAGCTAAAGGAATTAAAAGAGCAGCTTCAAGAACTCCTAGATAAAGGGTTCATTCGGCCTAGTTTGTCACCATGGGATGCACCGGTGTTGTTTATAAAGAAGAAGGATGGTTCCATGAGTATGTGTCTTTATTATTGGCAGCTGAACAGAGTTACGGTGAAGAACCGGTATCCCTTGCCTCGTATAGATGACTTGTTTGATTAGTTGCAGGGTGCCAGGGTATTTTCCAAGATTGACTTGCGTACCGACTATCATCAGTTGAAGATTCGGGGGCCAGACATCCCAAAGACTGCTTTCAGGACTAGATATGGTCATTATGAGTTCCTGGTTATGTCATTTGGGCTGACCAATGCCCCAGCAGCCTTTATGCACTTGATGCACAGTGTATTCCGGCCTTATCTGGACTCTTTCATCATCGTGTTTATTGAAGATATATTGGTGTATTCCCGATCTCGGGAGGATCATGAGAAGCATTTGAGAGTTGTGCTTCGGACCTTGAGGGAGAAGAGATTGTATGCAAAATTTTTGAAGTGTGAGTTCTGGCTTGATTCAGTAGTGTTCTTGGGGCACGTGGTGTCCAGTGAGGGTATTCAGGTTGACCCAAAGAAGATTGAGGCAGTGCAGAGCTGGCCTAGACCTTCAACAGCTACCGAGATTTGTAGTTTCCTTGGGTTGGCATGGTACTACCGTCGTTTCGTAGAGGGATTTTCATCTATTGCTACACCTATGACCAGACTGACCCAGAAGGGTGTTCAGTTCAGGTGGACTGAGGAGTGTGAGTAGATCTTTCAGAAGCTCAAGTCATCTTTGACTACAGCTCCGGTATTGATTTTCCCTACGGGTTCAGGTTCGTATACAGTTTACTGTGATGCCTCGAGAGTTGGCCTTGGAGCAGTTTTGATGCAGAATGGTAGGGTGATTGCCTACGCGTCCAGATAGTTGAAGGTGCACGCGAAGAATTATCCAGTGCACAATCTTGAGCTAGCAGCTATTGTTCATGCCTTGAAGATTTGGCGTCATTATTTCTATGGAGTGCATTGTGAGATTTTCACTGATCATCGTAGTTTGTAGCATCTGCTTAAGCAGAAGGATCTGAATTTGTGTCAGAGGAGGTGGTTGTAGCTTCTCAAGGATTATGACCTCACTATTTTATATCATTCGGGGAAGGCCAATGTAGTGGCCAATGCCCTGAGTCGCAGAGCGGAGAGTTTCGGGAGTCTAGCCCAGCTTTCAGTAGCAGAGGGGACATTAGCACTTGATGTTCAGGCTTTAGCGGGTCAGTTGGTGAGATTGGATCTATCAGCGCCTCCGCGGGTATTGGCTTGTGTAGCCTCCAGGTCTTCTCTTTATGATCAGATTAGAGCACGCCAGTATGATGATCCACACTTGCTCGTTCTTCAGGACAGGGCCCGTCGCGGTGATGCCAGGGATGTGTTTATTGGTGATAATTGGTTCATGAGGATGCAAGGCCAGATTTGTGTGCCCAATGTAGATAAACTTCGAGATTTGATTTTGGCTGAGGCCCATAGTTCGCGATATTCCATCCATCCGGGTGCCGCGAAGATGTATCATGATCTAAGACAGCATTATTGGTTGAGGCGGATGAAGAAAGATATTGTTGAGTTTGTGGCTCGGTGTCTCAACTGTCAACAGGTCAAGCATGAGCTCCAGGTGGATTACTTCAGAGATTCGATATTCCGGAGTGGAAGTGGGAGCGGATCACCATAGACTTCGTAGTTGGGCTCCCACGGACTTCGATGAGGTTTGATGCTATATGGGTTATTATGGATCGGCTGACCAAGTCTGCGCACTTTATTCCTATTGGTACTACTTATTCTTCGGAGCGGTTAGCTGAGATTTATATCAGGGAGATTGTCTGATTGCATGGGGTTCCAGTTTCTACCATTTTTGACAGAGGTACTCAGTTCACATCTCAGATTTGGAGAGCCGTACAGAGAGAGTTGGGTACTCAGGTCAAGTTGAGCACAGCGTTTCATCCTCAGACCGACGAGCAGTCGGAGCGTACTATTAGGATTTTGGAGGATATGTTGCGTGCATGTGTCATTGATTTTGGGGTTTCATGGGACCAGTTTCTGCCACTCGCAGAGTTTGCATATAATAATAATAGTTGTCAGTCGAGTATCCAGATGGCTCCGTATGAGGCTTTATATGGTAGGAGGTGCAGATCTCCGGTTGGTTGATTTGAGCCGGACGAGGCTAGGCTATTGGGCACAGACCTAGTTCAGGATGTGTTGGGTAAGGCGAAGTTGATTCAGGAGCGGCTTCGCACGGCGCAGTCTAGGCAGAAGAGTTATGCGGACCGGAAGGTCCGAGATGTGTCTTTCATGGTTGGGGAGAAGGTGTTGCTGAAGGTGTCACCCATGAAGGGTGTTATGAGGTTCGGGAAGAGGGGAAAGTTGAGTCCCAGGTTCATTGGGCCATTTGAGGTACTTAAGAGGATTGGGGAGGTGGATTAAAGACTTGCCTTGCCTCCTAGATTATCGAGTATTCATCCGGTGTTCCATGTTTCGATGCTTCGGAAGTATGTTGGTGACCCGTCTCATGTTTTGGACTTCAGCTCAGTTCAGATCGAGGGTGATATGTCATATGAGGTAGAGCCAGTGGCTATGTTGGGTCGTCAGGTTAGAAAGCTGAGGTCTAAGGATATAGCTTCAGTGAAGGTTCAGTGGAGAAGACAACCGGTGGAGGATTCCACCTGGGAGACCGAGCCGGAGATGCAGAGCCGATATCCTTACTTATTCGAGACTCCAGGTATGTTTCTAAACCCGTTCGAGGAAGAACGTTTGTTGCTTCCTGGGACATGCCGGATTCTACCGGAGATTCATCAAGGATTTCTCCAAAATTGCCAACCCTCTCTGTAAGTTACTAGAAAAAGATAACCCATTTGTGTTTTCTAATGATTGTAGGGTAGCTTTTGAGGAGCTAAAGAAGCAGCTAGTCACTGCACCGTTTATAGTTGCCCCCGACTGGGAGCAACCATTTGAACTCATGTGTGACGCAAGTGACTATGATGTAGGAGCCGTGTTGGGCCAGTGAAAAGAAAAGGTAATGCACCCAATTTACTACGCAAGTAGGACATTGAGTGGAGCTCAGCTGAATTACACGGTAATAGAAAAAGAAATGTTGGTTGTAGTATTTGCATTTGACAAATTCAGGTCCTACCTGATCGGGTCAAAAGTGATCGTGTACACTGATCACGCAGCCATTAGGTACTTGGTTGAGAAAAGAGAATCTAAGCCACGCCTAATTCGTTGGGTGCTGCTTTTGCAAGAGTTTGACTTGGAAATTCGTGACCGGAAGGGAACGGAGAACCAAGTCGCTGATCATTTATCACGCCTTGAAGGTGCTGAACAGGCACCTGAGGCTCAGGATATTCTGGAAACCTTTCCAGATGAGCAGCTGCTGGCCATAAATGTGGGAGAGGTGCCATGGTATGCAGACATTGCTAATTACCTGGCGTGCGGCATTGACCCTTATGAGCTCTCCTCTGTACAAAAGAAAATCNCTATTTTGCAGGCTTGTCACACAGCTCCTTATGGAGGACATTTCGGAGGAGTCCGAACAACAGCTAAAGTGTTGGAGGCCGGGTTTTATTGGCCCACTGTGTTCAGAGATGCCCATCAATGGGTGAAAGGCTGCAATGAATGCCAAAGGACGGGGAACATATCCCGTCGTCATGAGATGCCAATGAATCTGATATAAGAGGTAGAAGTGTTCGATGTTTGGAGGATAGATTTCATGGGTCCTTTTGTCAGCTCATACGGCAATAAGTATATACTTGCTGCTGTAGATTACATGTCTAAATGGGTAGAAGCGGCAGCATTCCCCACCAATGATGCACGAGTGGTGGTGGGGTTCTTAAAGAAGAATATATTCACCCGCTTTGGGACACCAAGGGCCATTATAAGTGATGGAGGCACGCATTTCTGCAATCGTGTTTTCGAAAAATTGCTGGCTAAATATGACGTACGTCATAAGGTAGCAACCCCATATCACCCCCAAACTAGCGGGCAGGTTGAGGTATCAAACCGGGAAATAAAGAGTGTACTAACCAAAACAGTTAACGCCACAAGAACTGATTGGGCGAAGAAACTTGATGATTCCCTCTGGGCCTACAGAACCGCATTTAAAACACCAATCGGTATGTCTCCATACAAGTTGGTATTTGGTAAGGCCTGTCACCTGCCCGTGGAATTAGAACATCGAGCCTGGTGGGCATTGAAGCAGCTGAATCTGGATTTCAATACTGCTGGAGAAAATCGAGTCACAGAATTACACGAATTAGAAGAATTCAGAAGCCAAGCATTTGAAAGCACCAGGTTGTATAAGGAACGAATGAAGAAACTACATGATAAAAATATTGTGGACCGAGATTTCAGACCAAGAGACAAGGTATTATTGTATAATTCAAGATTAAGAATGTTTCCGGGTAAGCTCAAGTCCCGATGGTCTGGCCCGTTTAAAGTGGTCAATATATTTCCTTATGGTGCTATGGAGATTACTGCTGAGAATGAGTCTAACACCTTCAAGGTCAATGGACAACGATTAAAAAGATATATGGGAATGACTAAAGCCAATGTGCTGGCTATTGTGCATCTGGGTGAACCTAAAACACCAGACGATCCTTAAATGGCTTTTATGTTGCGTCGTGCTGCAACGTTAAATCAGGCGCTTCATAGGAGGCAACCTATTGATTTGTTGTAATCGTCATGCACGACAGTAAATAAGGCGCTTGTTGGGAGGCAACCCAATGCGTAGTAAATCTTAGAGTAGCTAAAAGTATTTCGTGTAATTACTTTAGCATGACGGAAGGTGGGGACATAGCCAGGGTTAAGCCCGCTTTATGACCCAAACGCTCAGCAAAAGCCAGGAGAACCTAGGCCTTAAGCACCAAACGCCTGGCTAACGTCAGGGGGCAGATGGCGTTAAGACTCAAACACCTGGCTAATGCCAGGGTCATCTGGCGTTAAGGGTGAAACGCCTGGCTAACGCCAGGGGGAAGCTAGCTTTAAGGCTAAAACGCTTGACTAACGCCAGGGTGCCCCGGATTTTTTATTAAAACGCACAACTAACGCCAGGTAAGTCCCCTCTTCCTATTTTTTTCATCTCCCAACTCTCTCTCAAGCAAGTTTCACTCCCAAGCACACACCCAAACACGGATTGTCTCTCATACCCACATCAAAACACATAGTTTGACACACTCATCTTCACTACTTCAACACACATTAACACCCCATCATCACCCACCACACACACAAGATCTGCACAGGTTAAATTTCGTGGTGCACTTCATATGGCTAACATNAAAGTGTATCCTTGATTTCATGATGATTTTTTATGGGTTTATGAAGTTCTTGGTCATGTTGTATGGTGTTATGCACCCCAATTCCCGAAACCCTTTAGGAATGAGCTGAAATGGTGAAACTAAATGGTATTATGGAACCCCAAACTGATTTGGGTACATGAGGCAGTACCTCAAGTCCATAAGAGCTCCCATGGAAATTGTGCTAGCCAAGTGTTCGATGTAATGCCTCAATGGAAATACATGTCCCGTTTGGAGCCCGAGTCTCCGGGAAATACACCACTAGCGTCATGCATCTTGAATTCCATGAAATTTTAAATGAAAAGTGGCTCACAAGAAGCCAATAGGTAGCAATGTGTGTCAATTGTCATAAACTCGCCGAGGTGAAGTCTGAGTAACCTTCGCAAACTGCGAAAATGGATAGTATATACTTTGTGACACTCATTCATTACTGATAAATTGTGCAGGTCAAACAATGCTACCCAGAAGAGCCACCGGAAAGGGAAAGGCCACATCTTCGGCCCCACCGAAAACCAAATCAAAACCCTCACCACCTCAAAAGAAAAGAAAAGAAGGAGATGCTACTTCTAGCATGACTGGTGAGGAAGCAGTAGCTGTTGTGGCTGCTATGAGGCAGCAACCCGTTGGTCAAAGGGAATATGGTGTCAACAGCATACCACCACACTCCAGGAAACGGTATGCTCGTTGCAAGCCCAAGCATGTCCATCATGTCCATCCGGAAGGAGCCATCAACGAGGGGTGTCTTAGAACTAAATTCCTAGCAATTTGGAGGAGCATCCATGAATTGGGTCTGGGATACGTGTTCAAACACCATGGAAACATCAACCTCAATTTAGTCCGGGAATTCTATGCAGGGTTTGACCCTAAGGACAAGGAAGAATTGGTGCCAATTCGTGGGCACTTGGTGGATTTTTCAGCCAAGGCCATATGTGATTTCCTAGGTGCACCAAATGTTCCGGTGGAGCCTCTAGAGCAATTTATCCGCCATCCTAACTATAGAGAGGTGAGGCACACACTTTGTGGGGTTGATTCCAAGGCTTCTTGGATTCGGGATAGAACCACTAATCGCCATAAAAGGTTTCCCAAGAAGAAGATGAAGGCTAAAACACAGGTATGGTTGAAACTGATAAATGCACGGATACTATCATGCACCCATGACACCTTAATCAGCCGAGAGAGGATTTGTGTGTTCTACTTCATCATGATAGGGCAGCAAGTGAATGTGGTCCACCTGATTCGCTATCAAATGGGGTTGGTGCATTCCAACAATAAAATTGATCAAATCCCTTTCCCGAATTTCCTGACTTAGTCCCTGCTAGATAAAAAGGTAGCGGTTGACCCCGACTTTGACCACATTATTGATCAACAACTCACCCTGGAAACTGACATCACTGGCTTAAGACTGAAAGAAGAGTCTTCACTGACCAATGTCAAGCGCAACGCCAGGGATGATAGCTTCATGGCCCATCTCTATGGGATGATGGATTTGCAGTTGCGCATAGGATGTCGTCCAGCGTCAGTTAATGAAAGGGATGAGTTGGATCAGAGACAACCGCTCAATGCTCATGCTCAGCAGATGATAGGAGCAGGTGAGGGATACAGGCTCCCAGATGATGAAGATATAAACACACCTGAAGATTCTGATGCGGAGCCAATGCGCTCGGATGAGGAAGATAATGGAGAAGATAAGTTTGAAGAGGAATGGAGAGCGTTCGATGATGAAGACGTTGATTGACCTTGAATTATCTCGCACCTTGTTTTACTTCTTGCTTTGTCTATACATGATGCACTGAGGACAGTGCATGAACTAGGTGTGGGGTGCTGTATATATATGTTTTGTTGTGAATTGTTTTGCTTGTTTAAATTGTGAAATTTGGTAGTGACTGTTTTTATTTTGTTTGTTTTAGCTTTTATGTTCAATGAATGTTTTTAGATTGTTTGTTTTTAGCTTTTATGTTTTTATTTTGTTCAATAAAAATAAAAATTAAAAATTAAAAAAAAATATTAGAAATATGGGGACTCTTCCCGACGATGGATCTCTTAGACAGTTCTCTTGAGGGAAGTAAGTCTAAAGAAAATACCAAAAAGATTTTTGTTTTGGGTAGTGTAGTAATTCCCCCTTGGTTTTTCTTTGGACCACGGTTCTTTTCCAAGGGTTTTTAATTGAACCAGGTGTAGTTAGTTTTTAATTTTTAGGAGTAGGAATCACATGGTTGAGGGCTTAATCGTAGCAATATCTCGGAACGTCGTGATGCCTTGAGAATAGTCAGTACTTTGGTTGTGACGCTTAGGCTCAATTTTTTGACTCCAGGATGAATACCTTAAATCGAGGATTCTTAAATTTGCTTAACTGCTTTGACTGGAGTGTCGTGATAGATCCAATCCTCAGTGAGTTATGTGCCATGTGTGTGTGAGATTTGTATGTTATTCTGTGCATTGCATTTGATGTCTATAACTTGCCTCGTGTGTGTGCAAAGCGAAATAGTAGTTTTGTTCAGTTTTGGAAGTGATATAGGTGTTTCTTTGTTGAGCCAGATATTTATATTTTACCCACCTAATTGTTATGTATCGTAGTTAACCCCGTTGAGCCTATAATCCTGTTTCTTTGGCAACCACATTACAAGCCATACCCTTTATTTGAATCGATCTTATATTTGAACCTTGTCACCTCTCGTAAGCACTGAAAATGTGATGAAATATGGAAAAATTAAAGTGTGGGGTTGTAGGTTTGTTTTTTTTAGGGGAATAATTGAAATAAGGAGAAAGGTGCGATGTTTTGAAAAGTAAGAGTCACTTGAGAAAAAAAAAAGAGAAAAAGAAGAAAAAAAATAGAAAATAAATAGTTGTATTGTTGTGAAATAAAAATATATATGTGGTGACTCTTAATGTAATTGTGCTTAAAGAAGTATGGGGTAATAACATTGATGTGAAGGTGGAGTTTGGCTTAATATAAGTTTGAGGTTGAATGCGAAAGTATATGTATTAATGTGATTAGGGAGGTGTAGTCACTCTTATATCCAAATGTATCCTACTTGTCCGAAGCCTACATTATAACCAAATAAACTCCTACTTGATCCTAGACTGAATGAGCTCGATTAGCTAGAGTA